>JABGLX010000201.1:0-63393 GCA_014281875.1 Nibea albiflora | reverse complement strand
AGAAATATTTACATTGAAGTGTTTTTAAATTATTTTTCCACTTCTAGAACTGATGAAATAAAGTTGAAAAGATTCACTAGCAGAAAAATATTTCACACCCCGACGATTCACCCTGCAAGTACTGACACTTCCTGTCTTCTTCAGCAAATGATTATATTGTTGTATTTATGGCTGTCACAACAATAAACCAAAAGAACATTTTATATACACTATATCATGATAGCCAATCATAAACTTGTGTCAGCTTGTAAATACATCCCTGTGGTTTGAAATCAGACATGTGACCTGAACAAGGTTTACAGGGTTCAAGTCTTTATTGACTTAAAGGTGGGATGAGGGAGTTTTTTTTTCTGGAGCATTTTTTTATCACATTGTTTGCTTCATGACTCCATTGCAGCCAGTAAAATAGAAGGCTTGTCAAAAAAACGAAATGTTTTAGTCCAGTCTAGAGGACGAATCATGGGAAAACACCGTCCAACCACGTTGATGGCTGCGCATTACATTGGATCCTGACACGTCCATCAAACTTCAGTCCGCTTCTCCCTCCCCTCTGCACGTTCACCCATTCGTGAACGAAACAGAGACCCTTCCATTACTTGAAGGCGTGGTTTTCGAGGGCAGGTCTGAAGAAAAGGCATGGGTGTGTATTTTCAAAATATAGCTTGCTGGAACTGTTTTCCCAACATCTCCTACCCCAGCTTTAAGGATTTATTTATTAAGTGCATTTTTCCCTCCTGATGTCGCCTCTTCTGAACATCAGCTCAAAAAACAATGATTTATTTAACATTCAGCTCAAAAAACAATGATTTATTTAACATTGCTTTATTATATTATTATCATCAAGTATTGTTTAAAAGGAAGTAAAGTATCCCAGTGGATAGATTTTACATTCAGACTTTCACAGGACATTAAAACTCTGATGTGTAGTAGATAAGTGCCAATGTTCTGCAAGAGCCGCACATGACCTGTGTATCTACCTGACACCAGGATGATGATGACAATGATGCCAATGTCTGCTGATGTTAATAACTTGCCAACCTTTATCAGCCTGGACTGGACTTTGACATTGAACATTTGATAATCGGGGAATATGTGTTTCTCTAGATAGAAGTGTTGAATTAGCCATGTCTGTATGCTAATGTTAGTTTTTCAGGTGGGTTCAAGTCTACTACAAATCAAGTGTAGATATAACTTGCACGTAAGCGTGGTAATGTAAACACTTTATGGTAACATTAGCCGTGTAATGTCAGCTTACCATTGTTCTGCAGTTGCTTTAGCACAAAAAAAAATCCATCAACAAGTCAGACCCTTCAGAATCAAATGTGAGCATGTCTAAATTTATGTGTATGGCGATCATATGTTTTATATAATATGTCCAATCTGAGTCTGTAGGCAGATGCAAAAGCCATGTTGGATCCATTGTGGCAAACACAGAGCTGAAGTCTCATTTCTGTGTGATGCTGTCCATGAAAAAAAAAAGGACAGCAAAGAGAAAAACATCCATCCATTTGCCCAGAGACGGCCGGAGTTGGTTCGTCGTCTCTCAGTCAGAATCACGCCTCGCAGTTTCTCTGCTGTCTGAGTTTTAGGTGTGGTGAACAATGTTGTCAATGCTCTCCTGTATATCCGCCATCTTCTTCAGCACCTGGTTGATTTTGGCTTCGTCAAACTCCAGACACACAAATTCTGAGTCCTGAGAGGGAGAATGGGAGAGAGAGAGAGGGGGAAGGAGAAGGAAGGAGACATTACATAACACATTATTAATACTCCAATTTAAAGTGTGGACATTCAGAGAACGTCAGTGAACAGGTGGGTTGTGCTGTCCAGTGGGTTTAAGTCTGGAGGAACTATGAAGGTGTTTGACTGGTCCATTCATTTTCCTGTCGATAATTTGCCCTTTACCATGACCAGTCTGATATCATGTAGATATGGTATTTTAGGATCATATGCAGAGCCATGTCTCCTGAAAATGTTGTACGTCATATTGTTACTGTTACAATTTCTTTATCTGCGTAGTTTCATGGAGGTAATACCGATGTCTGGTTTAAATGTCATGAGAAAAACTGCATTGGCAATATGTTTAATGGAAAAAAGGTTAATGTGTTGAATACTTATTTCCCTCACTGTATATTACATTATACTCTCTCCTCTGTCTGGACAGATATTTGCCCTGTGTTGAAAACATACTGTAGGCAGTCTGAGTGTGTGACTTGGTATCCTGTGGACTAGTTTTAAACAGCCGTATTCATTACAAGCTGCTTAAAAATGAATGAAGTCTAGAAGAGCTATAACATGCAAGTATCCTATCTGTCCCCTCATTGTATCCTCCCATTGTTTTCAAGAATGGACTTTGCACTGTAATGATCCCTCTCTTGGTTTCCACGGATACAGCTATTGTCTATATCCATCGTCTATTGTTCGCTTAGAGCCGCATCGCTTTACACAGAGCACGAAGCATCACTTCCATTAGCTACACAATAAATAGTTTTAATATTATCAGGGCTGTAACTAATAATTATTTACATTATCCTGAGTGTTGTCTCATTTAATTGTGCAACATATTAATAGAGAATAGTAAAAAAAAAAATTACATCACATACCGACAGGCTAGAACTAGACAATATTTGCTTGATAAATGACTGAAACACAATAATTCAGTTGGAAACATTTTGTCCTGATTTCCAGTCTGAAGTCTGAGAAAACCGAGTTCCTGTCCACACTGCTGAAGGTCTCATCCAGCTCCGCTGGGACTGAAGAATTTAAGGACACCTTGATGACAAATGTCACACGTTTCCTCCTCCACCTACTTCTGTTGGCTAGAATTAGACTTGATTTGAATGGACTAATAATAGCGTGCATCCTACAGTAGCACACATAACACAGCATGCCGCTCTAGTCTGCTGGCCTGCTTTCTCTGAGCTGTGGGACCTGCAGACTGGTTCACATTCACAGAGAACAGGCATATGAGACACACGGACAGCACTCTTCACTTTCCCAATGAAAAACCTTTAAAATCCCAAAACAGTTTAGCTCCAGACAAAACTTTTGATCGTCTTCCATAGGTGCATACTAAAATATTTCTACGAAACAGCCTACATTTAGCAGCACCATCAAAACCGATCAGATCTGATCTGATGTCAATATTTTTCTACCTTGATTTCTGCTGATAAGTAAGTTGGTAACAGAGTACAGACATGTATCACGATGCCTAAAACTCTACACACGTCTTTGTTGTATATCAGCTCTCTCAATTGTAATCTGAATAGCAGCTATTCAGAAGAAATCTCTTAAAACAAGAGACAAGGCCGAAAACCAATACTGTACAGCCAAACATCATCACATTCTGTTGCTTCTTTCATTTGACACAGCGTTCACAGTGTTCTGGTATGTGGTTCATACTTATTCTTAACCTTACTTTTTATTTTTCTTTTAATATGAAACAACTCTAAATGCATACATGCTGTTTTTGTTGTGAATGACGACACATCTGTAGAAAACAGAACTAACTCGCCCTACAAGTTAAGATGGCTTTGAAACAGGAAACTACTGACTTCAGTTCCTCATTCTCTTATTTTAGGGGCAAACTGGAAGAATTCATGCGTGAAAATCAGGCCAGAAAGTTGTTGTATGAAGTCTTTTGTGGTACTGGGGGGAAGTCTTCTAAAGTTATCTTGAATGAACATTTAATAGTGTTGATTTTGTGGGTGTGGGTAGCAGCCACTCACCTATACAACTATGTAACTATATAACTCACCTGCCAAGAGCTGGAAACGTCAAATCAATTTACCTGATTATCTTTAGAGGCAAAAACAATCAGCATTAATTATCTATGATATATAAACTCCAGGTTGGTGGTAAATAGCCTGTGCTAATTGGAATTAGTGCTGCAGAAACAGGAACTGATACTTGAAGTTTGACCTTTTGTGTCTAAGAACAAACAGGAAAGAGAAAAAGGCTCAAGACTGAAAGTCAGGCCTCTAGACTGCTGGAAACTACACAAATCTGTCATGGCAGAGGAGGAAGCAGTTCAAAATGTGGCTTCATCTCATGCAGAAAGAAGACAACAGGGCCAGTTGTAATGTCTGTAAAAATGATCATTTTAAGTTAGGGTGGAAACATCAGCAATATGCTGAAACATCTTTCTACACAACTCCGGGAATTCCAGGAATGCCATGTATTTGACACACGTCATGCAAGTACCATGGAGTCCTATGCCAGGCAGCAATATCAGTTACAGAGGCTGAATATCCTGTTATTATTAACAGTAGTGCCAGCAGATGTTTTCTTTGACTAAGAAAACCTAAACAAAAACAACTGCTGTATAAATATTGTTTTTATAAATTATATAATTATAATAATTATAAATATTAAAGTGCAGTTAGACAATAATGCTTCTGCAAATAATAATAATAAATACAATTTTTTTTAAATCGATAAAATAAGACCAATAAGCAGAACTGATGATGACATTGTATCAATAAAATGTTCCCGTCCCAACTCCAGTCAAAGTTTATCACAGCGTTTTTGTAGCTAATATATTGACGGAAATATTTTTAGTTGACTTCGAGTGAACAGTATGTGCAGCCCCTGTCAAAATGTGACACATTTTTAATGTGCCAAATTGAATTTTGTTTTGAAATTAAGGAGGTCGTATGAACAGTAGCAATGCCTCAGTTCTATCTATCCTCTGGGAGAGGCTCAGAAGCAGTTTTCAGTCCGGGACCCAGATTGAGTAAATTTAGCCTTCTCATGGGACTGGGGCTTATTAAAACAGACCAATAATCCAGGAACATCCAGAGCCAGGCCTCCTGCCATATTGGTTTCTATCCAGAAAACCAATTCATGCCTGTGCTGTTGACAATGTTTACTGATCTTTAAACAAACCCTGTGGCTCGCGGGTCGTCCACTAAACAGAAGATCAGCGGTTCGATCCCCTCCAGTCTGCATGTCAAAGTGTCCTTGGGCAAGATACTGAACCCCAAATTGCTCCTTAGTGTCCGCATTACAGTGAGTTTAAGTACTAATATTTTAGGTCTATGGTTTTATTTCATGTGTACATTATGAACATTTTAGATGATGCAAACATGAAAGCTTTATAACATGTAAACAGAAACTGTGTGCCATACGATCTACTAATACTAGAATGAAAACCCACAGACCACAGCTGAATATTTTAAAGCTTCATGAATGTCTAGCATTTGTGAGCTATGAGGAAGCTGCTAACAAACAGTGCAGCAATTTTTGACAAAGTGACCATGAGTCCCAGAGAGACTTTTCCCATGCAAAATCATTACACAAGTGTAGTATCTTGTTTATGTTTGATATTTGGTATTTCCCTAGAGGGAGCTCTAGGGGCTCAAGGCATGTGTGACCTGGCAGGAAGTTACCTGTCAGGAAAAGTATATGTGAGGCCCCCTGGTGGCCTTTGATGTGCTATGTCTGTGCTGACTGAATTGTTTGGAAGTAAAGCGGTCTGCTGTAAGTCTCTGAAGGTCGGCATCAGGATATTATTCTTGAATATTTTACATTTCTGTTTTAGAAAATAAAGACAGGCCAGGTATGTACATTTGCTGCAGTAGAAGACCGTAGATGTCAGTTCCCAGCATTAATATGTGAAACTGAATGAGCATTAGAGAAAACACTCACCTGTCCAGCTCTGCCCAGCTCCAGCTCCATCAGGGCAACCGGGCCGCTCTGGGCCGCATCTCCCCGGCTAGCTGCAGTCTGGAGGTCCACCCTCCAGGAGACGCCTCTGAGGCTGGGCTCCCAGCGACTCTGACTCAGCAAGCTCTCCCTCACCCGGACCCGCTGGCTCTTCCAGAAGCGAGAGAGGGCTGCGGCCTGTTCTGCATTGACCCCACCGCCGCCCTGCCGCCTGGTCTGGGCTGTGAGGAAAGCCTCCAGCTGGGCATGGTCCATGTCTGCTGTGGCAATAGACTGAGAGATGCAGGACACGAGGATGAGGAATTATACTTGTCCACTAATTAGAGTTTTAATACATATTTATTGTAGAATTGACCATATTTTATACAAATATGTGACAAAAAATGACTATTGTGTATACGCACTTATTTCTATAAACCCGCACGCACAGACCTGTACCTACTCTTCGACCTCCCACTAGAAGAGAAGAAGCTGTTATCAGAAGCTGGCAACACATTGCTGATAAAGCGCGTAGGAGAAAGGAACGCCAGCTTTTGCACTCAAAGTTTGTGGATAACAAGACCCAGGACGGACTCCAACACAACAGGTGATGGGGTAAAGTGCAAGTCCACCTGCCCCAGATTTAACCCTTCTCTAATAATTCTGTGGTTGACCTGAGAACAGGTGATGGTACACCTGAGCTGTGAACAGCACTACGATTACACAGGTATGAATGTTAGAGCTGCCCCCTGCTGACAACAGGTGAGACACACAGGAACTGATGAATGAAAACAACTGTCTGAAAAGGTTTGAATAAAACATTTAGGGGCAAAGTCCAATCAGGGTAAATACCAGACTTCACTGTTCACTTACTTTATGGTGAGGATACAGTCAGTGAGCAGACACTCAGCTAAATGTCTAAACTGCAAAGTAAATTGTGCCAGTTCATGATCGTTCAATTCATTTAGGACCTCTAAAGCGTCTCTAGCTTGTTTTTTCTGTATAGAAAATGAAATATGTGGCTAATATTTCCTGATAATTCAGCTTTGTTACTTCCAGGCAGGTTGTTTCATCACCTTTACGAGGCCTTTCATCTTCTCGTGCAGAGCCTTGAACTCCTCCTGCGGCAGGTCTGGGTACAGCTCGTTTTTCAGCAGCTCCTCTGTGATTTCAGAGTTATTATAATAAACTTTTTGGGCTATTCCATTCAACAGTCCGCTCAAAGATTTCGTCGCTTCCACATCCGCCATGTTTTCTTGTCAATATAGTCACGTGAAGCGGATGGCTCGTATCACGTGAAGTCCGGCCCAACAACACGGCATTGTGGGAATTGTAGTTTTATATAGAAACGATTACACGTTTAGTTTCTAAATTAGATGACTCCATTGCCACCAAAAATGAGTTATTAATAAGGTGTTTATTGCTTCTCGCATAAGTAACAGTGTACATTGAGTTTATTAGTATTACTACATAAGTCTTACTAGTTGCTGAACATTAAGTGTATTCATTAATTTATATTAAACCTATGTAACTGAAATGGATGGCTAGACTCAACTGAATGTAATGGCAGCCATAATATTCTGAGAATAACTTGAGCTTAGTATTATTCATTGTGCAAATGTGCATCTGAATGCCAGTTATGGATGTTTAAATCTAACATGTTTCCAGTACTCTTTAACCACTTTATACTGCCTTGTTAAGGCACTATAAATAAAGTGGATGACAAGTTGTGGCTGGGACTAGATTGTGAACTGTATGAAAAACAATAGTGGGCAACTTGATCACCACTAGAGCAGCTTGTGCACTTGAGTTCATTGCAACGGAATATGTTGCTTAGACCAATTGATTTTCCAAGCCGTACAAAGGCTCCACATAGGCTCTGTTCTGGTATGGGTTCACCATCACGGGGCTTGAATACACTGGAAAACACAAGGCCATAATTCTTCCATTTCCGAATCAGTTTTATGCTTTCGAGAATGCTCCAGCGACTTGATTCACTTGCACATCTATTTGGACATGGTGAAGCAAGAACATAGAAAAGTAAGAAGTCATTCATGTTATCTTGGTTAACCAAAGTGTTTAAGACCTCAAGAGTACGGTACTCTGCGTGATCAGCTCTACCCTCCCATACTGCACCATGGCACTGTTTGTCATGCTCACTCTTAGTCTCACCCTCATTATCTAACATCCTCAACTTGCTGTTAAGCTCAGCCCACGTCATAGACCTTTCACCACATTTTCTCAGAACATCTCCCCATTGGACGGGTTCATTAGGACACTGATCCAAAACATTGGGCCATCTCAGGACTGTGGCTGCAACCATCCTCGTGCCTCTGTACTCTTCACATTTTAGAATATTTCTTTTCACTGAATCAGCAGAGTCAGTGTCAAAGACTTGACTGATGTCATACGTTTTGCTTTTCTCATCGTATGGGATGCTTACAGCCAGACTGAACATGGGGTATCTTCTGTCAAAGGAAACAGATACACAAAATGTAAACCAGTTGTTATTTAAAACAGCATGTTGATAAAGTATAGAAAGTAAAATAGACCAAACTACCTCAAACTAAACTATACACAACACTTACTCAGTCATTGCTGTTATATTCTATTTTGAGCATACAGTAGAATAAATTGAAAGTTAAACTATTTGTCCTGAACTTTAGATGTAGTTTTGTCTTTATGTTGTGAATCAACATAAATGTTTATATTTATGTTTACTTCTCTCTCTGCTATAAAACACACTGTAACTATTGTTTTGAAAAATGTAATATGCCTAAAATTTACTTCATTACTTACTGACTTCCATGAATGGTGCTCTTATAGCTTGGCCTGTACCTGCCATCAGAAACAAACAAAACAACACACAACATGTTATCTTAAAAATGTATTAGTATGAATGAATTCTTCTAACCCAGTTGAGTTTTCTCAGCATACTAAATTGAGAGTGGGTCTTTAGAAAGCCGATAACTTTTTTTTAATGAAAATGGAAGTACTAAGGCAACTTCACTGCATTTATTATATTTTTAAATAAATGCTAATTGAATACATTAAGCAGATGTTAAATATATTTGCCTTGTTTTACCCAGTTATTCAGTTACTCAGTTATCTTTCAAAACATGCTGCAAAAAGGAATGTGATCATCTAGTTTTTGTTTTTTAATAATACTTATATTTGAACACAAGTTTTCCCCTCTATATTCTATAGAAAGTCGACTCACCTTTCCAAGATCTGTTTTACAATTCCTGCAAGTTGGTTCTGGGCCACATCAATGAAACAGCTTCCAGCATACAGCAACACGCTCAGTGTCACAGCCATCCAGCACAGGCCAGCCATCTGAGGGTTTTTAACAAACAGCATCAACAGAGAGGATTAAAATCAGAGTTAATAATGAAAACAAGTTCATTACAATCTCCAAATGTATACAATTTGTAGCAGGTTGTTATTGAACACAGGCTTCACCACCACATGCTGCCCATATAGTTTTTACATATGCTATTTAGTTCTACACTCATATTTAGATGAAACATTAAGATGTGCCAAGAATGACATGGTTTTGGAAGTTTAGTCAGGCTACAGTAATGTGGAAAAACTTTTGCTAAGTCATGAGCTCCATTTAGAATTGCATTTTCACCGTACAGAAGTATACTGCACGATTTAATTTGGGTACAAGCACAAACATGTGACTTGTTCCGGGGTTTGAAGTAGCTATTTGTTCTTTAAGAGAGACTGTGTCACAAGCAATAAAACATACATTTACTCAATTCAGCACACTTAGTGGCTTTGATCTATTTATTCCATAGCCTAACATCAATCTTGGGAAATGAAGGGGAATTCAATGTGCCATTATCCTGTATTTACGCTTTACGCTGGCCTTTGTTCCCCTTTGAACATGCCTAGTTAGTAGAAAATGTATATGAGAATCAATGTTTATAGAACATTCGTAAACAGAAAAAAACACTGCTGCTATAGTCTTTGAAACTTTCCAGTTTTGAACACCACATTCATTGAGCACCGTTAAACATCAGTTCCAAAGCATCATAAAGTTACTTTCTATCTTTACTAACTAAAATTTACTTACAATCTTTAAATACAGCATTTGTCCGTTTACAACGTCTTGGTTTGAAGTGCTGAAGAGAAAACCCCCATTTAACTGCCTGAGTTTAATATTTTATCTTTTGTATTTTAAGATATGATTTATACATCGTTTTTAGTCAGCCAAGTGAAAATCTTTTACTTACTTTGTAGAGAAAGATGTCAAACAAATGCTGATGACACCGTTTTCCTTCTCGGCGCAAGGTGCTGTCAGAGTAGATTTTTGACATTTTTATAGAGGGGAGAGACTGACCACAGTTCAAACCCTTAGAGTAGTGCCATGCCCATTAATTGACTATAGACCGTATTATTTCACTCATAACCTGTTGTAGACGCCAAAGTAAAGTTATAAATGTCACCCTCAAGGTGGTGCTATAAGAAATGTGAAGAGATCATAGGATCCGTGGTCCAAGAACCATGAATGTCTGTGCAAAGTATTGTGACAATCCATACAATAATTGTTGAGATATTTAACTGTACAAGTGAGACTTTGAGCAGCTGTTGACATGACAAGGTCAAAGGGTCACCAAAGTCAGGGCCATAGATGTCAAAATTTAATGGCAACCCCTGTTTGTCCCAGTTTTTAGTTGGGACCAAAACTTAACAGTAAACCATATTCACAAATGACTGACACACAAACTGATCAGAATGACGCTGAGCCTCTAATCAGAAAGAACAGAAGATGGTAATATTTTACAGAAGCATAGAGCACAGTGACACAAGTACTGTAAATACCGAGGTAAATTTGCAACACTAGACGTACATTTTAGCACTTGTTATAGCACTGCTTATTTATTGACAGTGTTCTTAATATCTTAATCTTTATTAATTCTCCATTCAAGCTCAGATTCAAATAAATCTACAGAGAAATGCACTGATATTTATAGGATTGTTGGTCAATCTAAATCTAGATCAAGAGTGTGAATAGTTGTTTGTCTCTATGGGCATTATGTCTCTGTGCATTATGTAATCTTGTTCTGAAGTAGCACACTGCACTTAAAGTGTCAATACAACTACATAACATAATATGCCAAACAGGTTGATTCAAAGTTATAAGTTATAAGGCGTTACATACATAGAAGTGTAATGCAGGAGTTTCCAAATGACTGACACACAGACCAGTATGAATGCAGAGCCAAGCTTTAATCAGAACAGAACATCAGATGATACAGAAAAAGTGAGTACAATATTGTGTGTGTGTGTGTGTGTGTGTGTGTGTGTGTGTGTGTGTGTATGTGTGAGTGTGTGTATGTGTGTGTGCGTGTGTGTGTTTTCATGGTATTGAAGAAACGTGTAACCCAGTACAATGGGTACACTGTTACTGTTGGTTTGGTGTTTACATTACATTTGTTGACAACAAGATCACACATTCATATTCACATTCAATAGAATACCGCCAGCCGTACGTAAGCTTAAAAAATGAATCCTTTCAGTATCAGTGCCAAAAACTCAGACGTAGGCATTAAAACACACAAAAAAATCCTGAGAAGAGAGTCACGAAATCTACAGGAAGAAATCTTTATTAAGCATAAGGCATTTTTGTCTCAATAAGCTTCATTAGCCGACTGCTCTGATTATCAGGTTCTTACAAACTTATTTTACCTGTATCATTGCAGTAACATCCACCATCCACGACTTCTGCGTCTACCACGTTTGTTGCCCTGCCTTTTACCTCTGCCTCTGCGCCCTCCTCGACGTTTATCCCTGTCTCCTACCCTTGCCTCCTTTGCGTTGCTTGCCTCCTTTGCGTTGCTTGCCACCTTTTCGACGCTTGCCACCTTTTTGACGCTTGCCACCTTTTCGACTGCTTGCAGCCACCTTTACGCTTCTTGCATTGTTTTCTAACCTTGCCACCTTTTGTCCAACTTCGCCAGGTACTATTTGATTGCTCAAGTCTGTGCCTGTTGGTGGGACTGTACTTATTTCGTTCGCTACGCCAGATTCTTGAATTGATGGGGCATTGTTTGAAACACATGAGGGTGTAACACCTCCGTCTGAGGAGCAGCTGGTGCACTGAAAGGACCATCTCCAGGCTGGTAACAACGGAAAATGTAATCAAGACCAAGTTTAGAAATCCCAAGTTTTTTAAAGGATTCAGACTGTTGAGACGTGTCTGCACCAGGAACATCCACTACTTTAGAAAACACCAAAAGCATAATCACTCCAGTTCTGAATTACATCATTAATCTTGCTAGCGATACTGTCTTCATTTGCAGTTATACACGTCGGACCACATGGGGATTCTTCAGAATATATTATGAGGACATTACCCTGGCTGCTTTTAATGAAGGGCTGTATGTTTTCGAGAACTTGTTCTACTGCCCCTGCTGCCACTAACCTGGTCCCCTGATACACTTGACCCCCTGAAACAGTTTGTTTCACTTTGTCTACTGGATCATCCTGAAAGACTTGCTGAAGATTAGCTGGGTCTTGGTTCTGTGGGACGTTCACAGCCAGGCTGAAGGTATCACCAAGGGCATACCTGCCAAAGGAAACATTACATTAATTCTTAATGAGTACCTTGGTTCGTAGAGATTACTGGGTCCCAACCAAAGTCGCCAAAGCTTCATAGGTGGTTGCAAGACCTTCTTGTTTTTAGGTACTCTAGGACTATAAGAAATTAAGAAAAATTAAACACACAAGATCAAGAAGGCCCCCTGTGAAGCTTCAGCAATCCCTGGTGGGAGTTGTGACTCTCGGGCTGGGAGTCAGTGCTACAGATGTTGATATAAAGTCTGCATTGTGGAGGTCAATTGATGATAATTCAGAATAGTAATGGATTGATGAAATACAACCTATTTTTTTAAACGTCAGTAAAATTATTATTAATTATCTCAAAGTATCTTAATTATCAAAGTAGTATCTTAAAGGAAGTATCTTTAGGACTCACTGATTTTTGATGCCTTCTACAATACTTTTGAGCCAGCTCTGATCCACAGCAGCCAAACTGTTTCCAGCAGACAGAAAGACGGCCAGCACCACAGCCATCCAGCACAGGCCAGCCATCTGCACGCAGACCAGTTTAATAATAGAGTACTTTCAACACACAGCATCATGACAAAGCACATAAGTACACGAGAAACTTAAATATACTTAAAAACAAAATTCAAAGCGGTAGCATATAGTCAGCAGTCAGGGATAAGAGTGAGTCTCCTAAGATGACAATGAAATAACTCACCTTTACTTCTGATACCAGCACGGTCTGCTAGTCAGAACACACTGCAGACATGAAACAAGCATTATTATTATTATTATTATTAGTAGTAGTAGTAGTATTATTATTAGTAGTATTAGTATTATTATATTGTATTAATTATATTATGATTATTATTTTTTATTATTTTATTTCTAGACATGCTAAGAAATTTCATAACACACTACAAAAATTAATGCAAAAATGCAAACATTTGAAGCTTCAGCTTCAGATTGTGATTTGTATTTTTTCGACTATTCAGTTTTATAGACAGAATTATTAATTGAGAAAAGAATCATTAGAACATTTCGTTGCATGTACCTACTTTGGTGGAGATGGATGTCAGATGCTCTGAAGACTCTGTGTCTTCCTCTCAGTGTTAGAAGGGAAGGTGCTGCTACAAGCAAACACAGTCAGAGAGTCAGAAGTGAAGGGAAGTATTATAGCAGACAGGGAGACCATGGCCCGGCGCCTCACAGAGGCATTATAACCTTAATTGGTCATATCTTTGAAAAAACAGGAAGATGAAAATTTGGGGGCAAGGCACTGTCTCAGTATTTGGTTTAAAAAATGAAGACAAACAATGCTTCGTTATTTTATCCTGACAACTCAACATGTGAGAACTCGTCTGACACGGGGAGTCTCCTGTTGCGAAACAACAACTCTAGCCTGGAGTTTGCCTGCAGTTTATCTGTATAAACAGCTACATTCAGCGTCTCTCCCTTCTCCTCTGCCACTGTGAGTTACTATAGTTAAGGGGATGCCCTGAAATTTTGTAAAGATGCTTATCAAGTAGCTTTTGGTTAGTATGATGGTACAAAATTATGAATATAGCCTGATCCTGAGCCTAAAAACATGTACTGAAAAGTTATGTGCATGGTTGATTGCTTGGGTAATATTTGAGACAAGAAAACAGAGAAAAAACATCACAAACTGCTTAAAGACAGATCACTTGATGAATCTGTTGAAGGAACATTATATAAGATATGGTATTTTTGTTATTTAGCCCTCCAAGTTCAATACTGCTGTGGTAAATATGGACAGCTGTACACATGTATTTGTTATCATTATATTTTGTATATTACTATTACCACTTACTTATCAAAATCTAGTGAGTCAGCAACTTTGCTAATCGGCAAACATCAAGCATGTGCAATAACACAAGATATAGCAGCCAGCTAATATTACTGAGCAGTCAAACAGGAGGACCTCAGCTCAGCGTCAGTGACTCAACAGTTGTGTTAGCTAATACCCTCTGATAGCTGGAGATGAAGATAAGATGAAGACTTCTGCTTGGTGGATGACTTGTAGATTCACAATAAAACAGTCTTGCTCATCTTGCTTCTCTCCATCTGTTCATGAGAAGAAAAAAACATGTAGAGTTCAGGCCTCTGACCATATTCTTTACAGTTCAAACTAAATTCTGATTACAAGAAACTTAAAATAGATCAGAGCAGATGAAAACAGAATTCATACTGGAAGAGAAATGCATTCACTGTCTTTTACTCAAGCACAAGCTGTGCTCACACAGCAGCTGCTTTAATAAACAAAGTTTAATTGGTTCTTGGGACCTGCCTTTCTTAACTTTCTTGCCCAGGTTCAAGGTACTGGTTCCAGTCCAACTGTGGCATTTCTCCCACAATGTCACTGTGCTGCTGAATGCTTCTGAATGTAAAACATTTGTGTTTTTCCCTGTTGTTCAATCAGATGAAAGAAAGTGACAACAAATTTTACAGTTGCTTGGAACTAACAGTTATGGAGCACAAACTAGTGATGGCTGCTGCTGAATGCCTGGAGTTATGAGAGTTGTGAGTAGAGCAAAACGCAATGTAAGGTCAGATGTGAAGGAAGTGCAAGGGCTGGCTTCTATAATAAATCAGTTTGTTTCAGGGGAATTAGGTTTTTAAGCTTTTGGAGGTTAGCAGCATAAAAGTACAACTCCATTTTGGGAAGTGCAAGGCCCCCATCTTGTTTGGGCCTCCGGAGAGTTGATTTGAATCCTTGTCTTCCCAGATTTAAGAAAGTATTGTGGCGTTAAGTGCTTTAACAAGAGATTTCGGGAGGAAACTGAAAATGAAATAACATAAGGTAGTATGTTCATTTTAATTGTTTTGATTCGACCCAAAGTGAAAGAGGTAATGCACTCCATCTCTGTAGGTCAACTCCACAAAGTGGATGTTCAGTTTGTAACCTGAAAATACTCTGAGGGTCTCTAGCAGAGTTCTCTGCCCACACAATTTACTAGGTCTTGGATGTATAATAGTACATTGTCAGTATATAATGCTATTCTGTGTTCAATACCACCTTTGTTTATGCCTGAAAACAATGTAGAGGCTTTCAGAGCTATAGACAGAGGCTCTATAGCGAGTGCAAAAAGCAATGGAGCAAGGGGGCATCCCATTTTGTTGCCGGTTAGAATAAATATCATTACTTCCTGAAAAATTAAGATTTAAATTTTCTATCACAATAACCGATGATTTGTGTTTTGTTTTTTGGAAGATGACAGGCGTGTACTTGCAGACTATTTTAGTGTTACCAGTACAACAGCACATCTTTCACTAGTGTATATAATATGTTGCAGGGCTATGACGTGAAATATATTACTTATCAAACCCAGTGTGGCACCATGAATTTATCAGAAAATCCAAAAGCATCCAAATCATTCATGTAAAGAATTAAAGAGCCCAAAATAGAATAGAAAGATGTTGTCTTTGAAACACTGTTGGGCTGTTACAGTATGTCTACAGGCTCCAAACGGTGATATATTTGCTAAAAAGATGTTCATAAATGACTGTTGGGTCAAGCTTTAATCAATCATAACAAAACAGAATAGAACAGAAAATCAGGATGTACAGAAGTATGATGCAGTACAGTAGTAAGTATCATTACAAGAAAATAAAAATGGATTTATCTTATGTTTTATTACATTCTGAACACATGAAAACTCGTCTCTGCAGCTGTTGCCAATGCTAATGTTTGAAAAATGATTTGGTGCAACTATCTATAATGCATTCACCTCAAAAATCAAGACATTTCTGTACATGCCTACAACATGATATTATTTTAGCTGAATTTATTAATGAAAAGCATTTATCAGTAACAATAATAAAACCCAACAGAACATTTTATATAATAACATTACAACTACAAGCAAAGTTCTCTCTAATGCAATATTTGTTGCAGATATCTGCTGGTTATCTGAGATACAAAGAGGCTAAGCAACGATACTTATTTGATCCAATTGAATCTAATGGCAAACATAATTTTGGAGAATATAATATATATAGATATATATATAGAATAGAATATAGATATTAGTATATTATTCATTGTGCTAATGTGCATTTGAATGCCGGAGTCAAACTGATGAGTACCGTGTTATGGCCAGCTGCCTTCTGTTGTAAGCTTTTTTCTTTTTTTTAAAGATAGACATAGACATCTTCTGAGTATAGGTTGGGTGCAAAAGCACGTTTTAAGAGTCATAACAGTCATAACTTTCTTTTTTTTTTTTACCCTGCCCCCCTCTTCTCTAAATATGGCTGCTTTGTTTGTCTCTGTAACCAATTTCTCAGGGGAACCTACTTCTGCCTTGTTGAGGCTGAAGGAATTAAGTGTAACATTCGCGGGTAACTTGATCACCACTAGAGCAGCATGTGCACTTGTTATTATCGCAACGGAATATGTTTTTCAGACCAATTGATTCCCCAATACGCTTAATGGCTCCACTTGTCTCCTCCTCTGGTATGGGTTCACCACCTGCGGGGCTTGAATACATTGGAAAATACAAGAGCATAATTCTTCCATTTCATAATCTTTTTTATGTTTCAAGAATGCTCCATTTCTTTGTTATACCTGTACATCTTTGAGAACACGGCGAAGCAAGAACATAGAAAAGCAACAAGTCATTTTCGTCTTTTTTGTTAACCAAGTTGTTAAAGACCTGAAGCGTACGATATTCTGCGTGATCAGCTCTACCCTCCTTAACTGAATCAAAGCAATGTTTTTCACTCTTACTCTTTGCCTTACCCTTACTTTCTATCAGCTTCAACGTGTCATCAAGATGAGTCCACGTCTTAATATTACGACATTCTTTCAGAACATCTTCCCATTGGATAGGTTCATTAGGACACTGATCCAAAACATCGGACCATCTCAGGACTGTGGCTGCAACCATCCTCGTGCCTTTGTACGCTTCACATTTTAGAATCGTTTTTTTCACTGTTTCAGCAGGGTCAGTGTTGAAGACTTGACTGATGTCGTACTTCTTGCTTTTCTTGTCGTATGGGATTCTTACAGCCAGGCTGAACATGGGTTTTCTGAAGGAAACAGATACACAAAATGTAAACCAGGGGCAATTTAAAACATAAACATGTTGATAATAATCAGTTATTGCTGTTACATTCTCTATTTTGGAGCATCCAGTAGATTAAATTGAAAGTTAAACTATTTGTCCTGAACTTTAGATGCAGTTTTCTCTTTATGTTATGAGTTAACAGAAAATATGGAAAATCATCTTGGTCTTACTTTACATAATGTAACATTTGTTCTGTCAGTGTCTTGAAGTGTGCTGGGTTTATAAAAATCTGGACTAGTGTTTGTTTTATGTATGTTTGGTTTTATATTTATGTTTATCATCTAGACCCTTTGTTTCTGTTTCTGTCTTTACTTTCTGCTGTTAAGCACATTGTAAGTATTGTGATGAAAAGTGTGAACATTTACTTCATTATTACTGACCTTGGAACGTTGCCAGCTTTATAACTTGGTCTGTACCTGCCATCAGAAACATACAAAAAACAATCAACACACAGCATTTCATCTTAAAATGTTTCAATATACATGAATCATTTTAACCAGTTGTGCTCCTTAGACAGCTAATAACTTTTTTTATGAAAATGGAAGCACAAAGACAACTTGACTATAGTTTGTCATGTTTTAATGATTTTTTCGTAATGTGTGATTTCAATTCAATGTTCAATGTTCGTCTCAATGTTCAGGTAGCATAAATCCAGAAATTAGAACTAAATCAAAACGGGAGAGGTCAAAAAGCTTAAATGTTCAAACAACGAACCTCTCTACATTAAAACTTAACAAAAGAGGTGTTCCTAAACTAAACGGCAATAGCAAACACAAAATGAACATATATACACATATATATATAGATATATATAGAAAATACATAGTATAGTCAAGAATTAAGACATAAGAACATTTGATGTCAATTTCTTTTTAACGCCCTTGATATCGTGTGGTTTGGCATTCCAGATTGTACACCACGATATCAGAGTGACTAGTAGTTTGTAGTATGTTGTTGTAGTAGTATGTTTTGTTTCATGAAAAGAAAGATGAAGATAGTCAGTGTGTCTATCATTTCATTTTGAGATTGATAATCAGACTTGAATTTGAACACACTAAGTCTCTGGTCTATAGAAAGTCTACTCACTTGTCCAAGATCTGATTTACAATTCCTAAAAGCTGGTTCTGGTCCACATCAGCGGAACAGCGTCCAGCATACAGCAACACACTCAGTGTCACAGCCATCCAGCACAGGCCAGCCATCTGAGGGTTTTTAACAAACAGCATCAACAGAGAGGATTAAAATCAGAGTTAATAATGATAAGAACAATTCATTACAATCTCCAAACGTATATTATCTGCAGCAGGTTGCTTTTGAACACAGGCTTCATCACCACATGCTGCCCATATAGTTTTTACATTTGATATATTATGTTTTACATATACTGTATATATATATATAAGGTCTTATGACTCATTCAGAAACAATGAATCGAAAAAAATGACACAAGCATTTACTGTTGCCAGACGTTCGAAAATTACAGAATACTTCAAATACAATTCAGATCTTTTACCTTCTTTGGTACAGATGTTTAGAAGATGTCGAACAAATGCTGTTGTCTTGGTCTCCTTCTCAGTGCAAGGTGCTGTTGCACTATACAGTGAGACAGAAGTGACATTTTTATAGAGGCAAAATACAGAAGACATTTTGCAATTTGATTTCAGAAGATGATGTACTCATGTAGCCATGACTCAACCTTTGTAGGCCTGACTGGCAGATTTAGAGAGATGCAGAATTTTATTCCAGCAGGAGTCTGGTGCAATAAATTTAATTTGTGGAATATGAAGAAGCAATCCTTAGAGATAATTTGGCATTTTCCAGTTAGTGCTTTATATATTAAAAGAGACACATGAAACACCTGAACGTCATTTTTATCTGTGATGCTGGATTGTTTTTTACACTTCACTACCACTGCTAACAAAAACCTGTGTGGCCATGACTCAGTATTACTGGTGTTTAGTTACCCCACCTGAACAAGTGCAACAAACAAGAAATTTAGGCACAGTGAAGCACAAACAGTATAGTGTACTGTGCATGGAGTAAGAACGTTGACGGATTGTGATGGACGTCAGTTTCTGTTTAGTAGGAACAGGTGAAATGTTTCTGTCCTCGTGGGATTTTGGGGGTTGTCTTGACTCTGTTGTCCAGAGTCAAAACATAATGCTCATCCGCTTGGCAGGACTGATTGACTCCCTACAGTTGATGGTCATTTTTGTGACGCTGACCTGACGATTGACAGCAGATTGTCAAATTGTCCCTGACTCATCCTGTAACTGACAGACACCCAAATATGACGACTTTATTTAAACATTGCTCGATTCATCCAATAAGATATTGTCATCCAGAATTTGCGGACTGCATGGGACTATGTATAAAAGTGTGGACCTATCCTTCATATTCATATTTTTGACTTTTAGCTTGTTATTTTCTTTAGTCTCATGAAGAGCAATATGTTCACATCATCACTCAGTTCTCAGCAGATTAGACTTGGTTCTTTTGAATCTATCTCACATTTCAGATGAAAACATAAATATGTTTTTATAGGATCCTCAGATTTGGTTTATACGGTCTGTATGGTCTTTTAACGTTATGAGGGAAGTCAGGGAACAATTTTTACCTTTTCATTCTGACTTGCTTTCAGAAACGACAGTCATCCACACAGCAGAAGTTTCGAAAGGGAAGAATTAGAATGACGATAAACATCTAAAAAATCTCCAAAAGGGGAACTGTGTGAATGACTTAACAAGTAGTATGTCAAAAGAAGAAATGACTTTCTGTTATTATCTGACAATGGCAGCAGCTGAAGGACAATGTCTCACCCCTTTGTGCAAGTCTTGTTATTCAATATACGCTTTAGCGTTTACTGTTGTTTTCTTTAGTCTCACGAAGAGCAATATGTTCACATCGTCACTCAAGTCGTTGCTGGCAATCCTGCATCCTGTGTAGACTTGGTTCTTTTGGATCTACAGTATCTCACATTTCAGCTGAAAACATAAACATGTTTTCCTCAGGTTTGGTTTATACGGCATTCTTTTAACGTTATGACGGCAGTCAGAGAGCCAGTGCTGTCACTACCATAACACTGCTGTGTGTAGGGCACCAAGTGCTGGTGGGGGCACCAAAAGGTCCCAATTATTATCAGATTATAAGAGTACAGATTCTAGATTTTACAAGATCTTTAGGGACTTTCATTAATTTACACTATTAAATAGAGTTGGGCCTTGAACACTTTCCTTTGTTAGTAACATTATTTATCTCCTTCATGATGTTGAAAGGAATGTCTGTACATGTTGTGGGACATGTCTTTTTTACTTTATACACAGAATCTTTTGTAAGTGGGTCCTTGCTTTTAATGCTTACAAACAGAGTGAACATAACAGAAATTTTGTATTGATCAATGGGAACACAGCATGTTGCAATGAATACAGTCAGAAGGAAAGAACACACCAGTACAAGAGCACATCTGTCAGTAGTATATAATATGTGGCAGAGTCATGACATTGTCACAATCCACTCCGGTCCCCTGCCTGCTTTTCCCTCTTACCTGCACCCAGTAACTTTCCACTCACCTGTCAGCCCCGCCTCCTCATCAGTCACCATGGTTTCTCCCGCCTCCCACACCTGCTCTTCATCAGTAATCAACCCTGTATTTAAGCACCAACCTCCAGACACTCTTTGCCAGATTGTTCTTCGCGTCATGCGAGTCTTTCCAGCACTTTTGTCCGGACTGATCTTCCGTTGCCGACCCTGCCTGCCTTTGACCTGCTCGTCTGTCTCAGCCCCGGTAATCACCTCAGCTTTTCGTCCCCGACCACGAGTTTCTGGTGTCTGTCTGCCTGTTTCCCTGGCTGTTTTGAGATTGCCCCGGGCCGATTGTCCCCCCGCTCCTGCTCGTTGCCACAGACTGTCCGACTGAAGTCCAGACTTATTCCCTCTTTCTCACCTGCCACATTGCCTGCTGTGAGTTCCTCAATAAAGAGCATTACAAATTATCCCTTGCTGTTGTGCTGCATTTGGGTCCTACACAAGCTCGTTTCAGACATAGGATACAGTACTTATTAAACCCTTCATTATGAGACCACACTTTATCTGAAAATCCAAAAGCATTCAAATTCATTTATTTACAGTTAGAAGAAGAGAATAGAAAGGTGTTGTCCTTTAAAACAGTTTGTTGGAGTGTTATGCCTACAGGATCCAAACTGTAAAATGATATTTGTTTAAAAGAAAAAAAAGACAGACCAGACTGTGGAGTCAAGCTTTAATCATAACAGAAAGAAAATCAGAGGATGTACAGAAGTATCATGTTCGCACATCGTAATCTTTTTATGTACTATATGTCTCAAAATGAAGATACAGTATAATCCTCACAGTATCAGTACAAGGAAATAAAAATTGATTCATCTCATGTCAGATCACATTCGAGACACATGAAGACTCTCTGCAGATGTTGCCAGTGCTACTGTTTAAAAAATGACTTGGCGTTAATGTGTTAATTCAAATATATAAAGACATTGTCTATCTAATGTATTCACTTCAAAAATCAAGGTACATTTTTGTAAATGACTACTCCATTATTTTAGCTGAATTTATGAATGAAAAGTATTTTTGTTGTAAATGTCCGATAAAGAGGCTAAGATGCAAATAAAGCAACAATATTCAAGTTATTTGACGAGATAAGTGGCTAGGCTAGACTCAGCTAAATCTAATGGCAGCCATAATTTTGGAGAATATCTCGATCTTATAGTATATTATTCATTGTCTAAATGTGCATCTGAAGGCCAGAGTCAGACTCATGAGCATTCTTTTAATATGAACATATACCTGCACTGTCCTCTACACCTTACACTCAACCATAGAATCAGATCAAATCCTATCATTCTTAGGCTGTATCGAATCATGCCAAATCGTTCTGTAATAAAAGCATCTTTTTGTTGTATCGTAACCTGTGTATCTAGATACGTATCGAATCATTTATCACAGAGAGATGTGCAACGCTAGTAACTTGATTACCACAAGAGCAGCATGTGCCCTTGTCTTTATTTATTACAACTGAGCATGTTTCTCAGACCAATTGATTCCCAGAGCGACTTAAGGGCTCCATGTAGGTCCTGTTCTGGTATGGATTCATCATCGCGGGGCTTGAACACATTGGGAAACACTAGAGCATAATTCTCTTAATGTTTTTTATGCTATTGAAAATCCTCCACGTACTGAATTTATTTGCACATTTTTTGTCACATGGTGAAGCAAGAACATAAAAAAGCAACAAGTCATTTGTGTAATCTTTGTCATCCAAGGCATCAAGTTCAAAGTACGGTACTCTGCATGATGAGCTGCATTCTGGCATTTATTGTAGGCACTCTTTCTCATCATCAGTCCTACTGTCACCATTACTATTTATCCTCATAAACTTCACTTAAAGTCCAGCCCACATTATTCCGTGTCTTTCATCTTTACGTTTTCTCAGAACATCTCTCCATTGCACAGGTTCATTAGGACACCGATCCAAAACATTGTGTTATTTCAGAACTCTTGCTGCAACCATCCTCGTGGCTTTGTACACTTCACAGTTTAGAATACTTTGTCAGCACTGTATCAGCATGTATCAGATTTCTGTTGTCAAAGGAAACAGATATGTAAAATGTAAACCAGGCGTAAACCAAATCAAGACATGGAAATGAATGCTCAATCCATGATCAGCTCACTCGATGTTTCAATTTATGACACCTTGCTTTTGAGGTGTTTAAGAGAAAAACCCAAATTTATTATTTCATATTTTAAAATATGATTTGTTCTAAATCCATGGATGGATGGATTCATCATCCAAGAACAATGTGACAATTGTTGACATATGTTAAAAGATCACCAGAGTCAATATATGTTTGTTGCAATTTTCAGTCTGGACCAAACTTTAACAGTATGTCCTAATGAGTGATGTGTTATAAGTGCTTTGTGTCAGTGCATACATTTCTCTGCAGACAGACACAATGAAACTTCAACAAATGAAGGGAAAGCTCAGGTTTGTTAACAAAATACATTTTACTGTTTGCCTGTGCAGCTCTTCATATAGCTGCAATGCAAGGTTTCCCAAATGGCTGACACACAAACTGACCCGAATGATGCTGAACCAAGCTTTAATCAGAAAGAAGAGAAAATCAGAGGATTTGGTGCTTTACAGCAGTATAGAGCACATGAGCATTCATTCACAAAACAAGTGTTTTAACACTGTTGATCAATTTACAGTGTTGAGCTTTCAGAGAAACAAACCCAAAAAAATTAGGAAGATATCTGTTAACCTTGCGGCATTATCCAATATTTGTTACACTGCTGTACTGGATCATACAAATATGTTTGCAGTATATTTTAAGCTAAAGATAAGATAAAGATTTTAAGCTTAAGATATTTCTTTATTTCAGTCACAGTGGGTTCATGGGACTGCTGTGCATTCAAGCTGAGGTTCTAATAAATCTACAGAGACATGCACTGATATTGTTGGAGCACTGTATAAGGAGAGGACAAAGGTAGTTGGGATGATTTGAACATAAAATAACAGCCCTGGGGTCAAATTATATAATACTATGGGAGCACTGTATACTTTTTTCATTGCAAAGAGCAGACAAAGGGCACCCCTTCCAATGTACTGTCCCCATTCCTCGTCCTGATGTCACTACATCTATTGGACAGATAACTGACCTGAAATTGGTCTTCATGAAAGTCTGATGAATCTTATGAATGTCTTTATTAAATGTTACGGCAATCTAATCATCTCCCACTAGGTATCTACACTATAAACTAGATCTTTCTTGAGATGATGTCTTGTCTTGTCTTTTGTTGCTCTCCAATCATTTCAATATTTTAAATTGGCTAATTATTACAATAAAAGAAACCGCAGTACTAGTTAAAATAATGTTTGACATCAATGGACCAGTGACTTTACCCACCATAGCAGTATATTCTGCATGTCCCTGCAGACTTATTTGACCTGAATTGCAGCAGTCCCAAAAAATTTTCTATCATCCACCCCATTGACTGAGCCTGCTGTCGTCAATCTTAAGTGGTCGTTACCCAGAAATACAGTATTGTGCAACATTTCCACCATTTGAGCAGCTGGTGCAGCCCGGGTCACAACGGAATATGTTGTTCAGAGTAATTACTTTCCCGAGTTTAGTAAGGACGTATGTCCGGTCAGCATCAGTCATTGCACAAGCATTGTTCTTATTGATGTATGGTTTAGTAAACACAAAAGCATAATTACTCCTTGTCCTGATGGCCTGGATTAGTTTGAGAATGCTATATCTGGGGTTATCTATACATGTCTGTCTACATGGGGAGGCATAAATATAGAAAAGCACCAAATCATTTTGATTATTCCTCTCTAACAATTCCCTCAAGTGCTGCACAACACGGAACTCTGCATGAGCTGGATTATTGTTAACCTTTTTGGCTGCAACCACCCTGCCCTTGTTGTACACCTCGCTATTATTGATTGTATTTATCACATCTTGAGGAGGATCATCCACAAAGATTTGCCTAAGAATTGTTTTCGGGTCCTTGTTCTGGTTGTCCGGGATGCTTACAGCCAGGGAGAGCATGCCTTGTGTTCCGTACCTAAGAAAGAGACAAACAAAAAGAACAAATGAAATTATAACATTTATTTAAAGGATTAATTTATGTTTTAAAGATATGTTGATAACACAGGGGAAATTGAAGTGCATCTAATCTTACTTGGCGTGAAATTTAAAGATATTTGGAAACCTGTCAAACAGCAATAATTAGTTGATTAATTGATTATTCTATTAATATATTTTATAGATAGAAACAATTAGCATAAAACTTCAGTTATTAGTCCAGGCTTTTATGTGCTTCAATCATTGAACTCAACCTGACTAGATTTAGGACAGGCCTTTAATTCTTTTGCACAAAAATATACTGTGAAATATTATTTTATTATTATATTTATTTAAACTAGTACGACTAACTTACTATACTGTTGAATAACATCAATAAAAAATATTCATATTCATTTGATCTAGCTCAGAGACAGCAGGCCAACCTCATGCAGAGAGAGAAAGAGAGAAAGTTCTCGCATGCAACAGTTAACTATGCTTGTTTTACAGCACCTGGCATGCCGACAAAAAAAACTCTTACTCTTACCTGGCTGTCAGCAAAAATCTTTTTTGACATACAGATTAGAAGAATGGGTGAAAACTGAACAATGAAAGGTGGGGACAGTTTTAGCCAGCAAAGAAACACAAACAAACATATCCAACAACACGGTGCAGGAAGAAGAGAAAGTATTGTTAACATGCAGTGTTGGTTTGACTGATGAACTTAACAGACCTTGAGCAATGGACTTTACATGACAGTAGTCACAACTTGGATTCATGTTTCTGAAAAAACATTTTGATCCTTTTAATGCAGGGGTATATGTAGAGTTCACCCATTAAAATTTAATAGGTGAACAATATAAATAAATGAAGAATGGACACATATTCAAACTTTATGACAGTTTCAAAAGTAGGCACTCACCACTTTCATATCTCTCTCTTACTATCTGAATGAATCCTTACCACAGCAGGGTTCCATTCCAGCTTGTAGGTGATTGCTGGTATCAACGTGTGTTGTATGTGACAATATGGCAAACACACAAGCTGTGGTTCAAACCACAGTCTTCGTCTAAACCGGCAGAAATCAAATACATGCCCATAAAGGTCATTGTATCTGAGATTTTAACTTAGCACACAGCAACAGCCCCACAATGGAAGTGGAGTGCCACATAACAAAAGTCAGCTCCCAACAACATCCTACTGAATAACATTTTACAAACGTCCAGTAACACCCCACACCTTTTCAAGCCTCTTTACTAGCTTAATTTGTTTTTGTGAAAACATTGAAGCAATATTACATTGTGTGTGTCATTATGGGCACGGCAGTGATCTCAGCAGTGAAGTCAGGTGTGCAGTCATGCTGGTTTGATCACATTCTAAATGTCTAGTTGACCAATCAGACTGCTCGGTCAGAAAAATTTGTGGTATGACACTTTATGAACATTATTCCTTTATTACTAATTCAATACCATATAAAGACACAGGTTGTTTTATATGTAGTGTTTTTCTTCCTCTTTCTTTCAGGAAATGAAACATATGTCAGCTTACCTGTGTTTGATTCCACTTACAAACATCGTTAGCCTGTTTGGGTCGACAGCCAGACTTTTTTCAGCAGACATCAAGAAGGTCAGAATCACGACCATCCAGTACAGGTCAGCCATCTGCACACAGATCAGGGTTATTAGTGTTTTTAAAAAACAACAGCAACATACAGATTAAAAACATTTGATTTTCACATTAAAAATTGGGTTCAATTTTAATTTACAGGTGCTGATTTCAAAGCAGAAACAAGTTGTTTGGTAAAAGTCAGCACTGTTTTCTTTTAACTTCCTCTGGAGATGAGCAGATCTAACAAAGTTAGATAGTTTAGTTATCCCACAATAATGTAGAGAAATCATCATCATCATCATCTCTTGCTGAATTTTGTAAGGGCATTTATTGATTTTTTTTTTTTTTTTTTTTTAATGAACTGCACCTCTCTAGACCTCCATTTTAGAATTGCACTCTATCTGAAGTAAAGTAAAGATTTGATTTAGGCAGGAGGACAAACATGCACATTGTTCCAGAGTTTTAAAGGAAGTATATGTCGCTTAGATTATGTCACTTTTGAAAGAGTTAATGACACAGTTTGTTATATTCTCTCAAATAAAAAGTTAAATTACTATTACTAAGAAATAAAACACATTTACTTTGGAAATTCTTTGGAACTTTGGAATTCAGTGCACTGGTGGTTTTGTTGCTTCAGTCTTATTTGACCTGAAAATATGTAATAAAAATAAAAAATAAACAAATCTTTTGTTGTCATTTGAAACATTATATCATTTCAATTATTCTTCTTGCCTACACTACAGTTGTATACCCATGCCCTTTTGCTGTATATCTTTCTTTAACTCTGAGTCCCTCAGACAGAGTTCTCTTCAAAACTGAATAAAAAGTTTTAATACCAAAATCTATTGCTGTTTCTCATTACTGTAGCATGTACCTGGTTCGTTGGATGTGAAATGGAGAGTCCGAAGCTGTCCTCTTCCTCACGTTTCTTCTTGGTGTTTGGAGAAACGCTGCTGCTGTAGTTAACACAGTCAGAAAGGAGAGACCTTTTTATAGAGGAGAGTCCGATCATGGCCAAGCCCTCAGAGTGGCATCATACTCTCATTTGTACATTCAAATTCTCTCTGTTGAATTTATTCAACAACGAAGAACAGTCAGATAAAATAAGGATGTTATCAGATGTTACAGCAGTAGCTCAGTCTGTGGAGGGTGGCTGGTTTAGTTAGAGTGACGCTGCATGTTAACTGAGATCCACCTAACACTACAGCCAAAAGGAATGATGATTATAATCACTTATATATGTATATAGAAACCTTAGTGGTAGTGTGTAACAGATTCATTTTTACATTCATTATTCATTTATTCATTACATAGTCACGTTTTATGGAAACATTCTGTGACCTTGGTCAACAGAGAGGAGGTCAGAGGTCAACGATTACTAGAAGGAACAAGTTTAGACAGTGAAATGACTAAATAGTTTAGTTTATTTTAATTTTATAAATGAAACCACCAGGGCCCACTCTCAGAGCCAGACCTGTGTAAACTACATCCAGCCTCTGCCCTGTGAGCGTAGACATCGACACATTAGACCCCGACCAAAAGATAAATACATTAAAAAAATAACAAAAAGAAAAAAGAAAGAAGGAGCAGTCAATACTAAATCTACTTGGCTGTAATGTTTGTATAGCTTTCTAACTTTTAGCACAACGCATTTAGGCTAGTTTGGCTGTAAAAACATCAGTATTGTGTATGGACTAGGGCCAGACAGTGGCAGTCAAATTCCCGGGCCCCAGTCCACCCCTGCTGATTTTAGACCGTGTTATGTGTGTTCTCATGTAGCCATGACTCATAACCTTTGTATGCTTGATTGGCAGATTTAGAGAGATGCAGAATTCAGGAGTCAGGTGCAATAAATTTAACTTGTGGAATATGAAGAAGCAATTCTTAGAGATAATCTGGGTTATTTTCCAGTCAGGGCTGTACAGATGAAAAGAGACACATGAAATGCTTGGAAACCTGCATGTCATTTTGATCTGTGATGCTGGATTGTTTTTTAAACTTCAGTACTGCTGCTAACAAAAACCTGTGTGGCCATGACTCAGTATTACTGGTGTAATTTGTTTAGTTTGCAAGTGCAAAAAACTGGAAATTGAGGGAGATGTCAGTGAAGCACAAACGGTATAATAGTGTACTGTGCATGGAGTAAGAACGTTGAGGGATTGTGAAGGACGTCAGTTTCTGTTTAGTAGGAATTGGTGAAATGTTTCTGTCCTCGTGGGATTTTGGGGGTTGTCTTGACTCTGTTGTCCAGAGTCAAAACATAATGCTCATCCGCTTGGCAGGACTGATTGACTCCCTACAGTTGATGGTCATTTTTGTGACGCTGACCTGACGATTGACAGCAGATTGTCAAATTGTCCCTGACTCATCCTGTAACTGACAGACACCCAAATATGATGACTTTATTTAAACATTGCTCGATTCATCCAATAAGATATTGTCATCCAGAATTTGCGGACTGCATGGGACTATGTATAAAAGTGTGAACCTATCCTTTAAAAATGGCTTCATATTTTTGACTTTTAGCTTTTACTGTTGTTTTTCTTTAGTCTCATGAAGAGCGATATGTTCACATCATCACTCAGTTCTCAGCAATCTTGCATTGTGAGCTTTCAGTGTGTAGAGTTGGTTCTTTTGAATCTATCTCACATTTCAGATGAAAACATAAATATGTTTTTATAGGATCCTCAGATTTGGTTTATATGGTTTGTATGGTCTTTTAACATTAAGAAGGAAGTCTGTTGTGTTGTTTAAGTCTGTTGTGTTTGTCATTCTGACTTGCTCAATGAAGATTTCAGCAGCAAGATTTCAGAAACGACAGTCATCCACACAGCAGAAGTTTCGAAAGGGAAGAATTAGAATGACGATAAACATCTAAAAAATCTCCAAAAGGGGAACTGTGTGAATGACTTAACAAGTAGTATGTCAAAAGAAGAAATGACTTTCTGTTATTATCTGACAATGGCAGCAGCTGAAGGACGATGTCTCACCCCTTTGTCTCTCGAGTCTTGTTATACAATGTATGTTTTAGCATTTACTGTTGATGTCTTTAGTCTCATGAAGAGCAATATGTTCACATCATCACTCAAGTTGTTGCTGGCAATCCTGCATTGTGAAATTTCAATGTGTAGACTTGGTTCTTTTGATCTATCTCACATTTCAGATGAAAACATAAATATGTTTTTATAGGATCCTCAGATTTGGTTTATACGGTATTCTTTTAACGTTATGACGGCAGTGAGAGCCAGTGCTGTCACTACCATAACACTGCTGTGTGTAGGGCACCAAGTGCTGGAGGGGGCACCAAAATGTCCCAATTATTATCAGATTATAAGAGTACAGATTCTAGATTTTACAAGATCTTGGGGGACTTTCATTAATTTACACTATTAAATAGTGAGTTGGGGCTTGAACACTTTCCTTTGTTAGTAACATTATGTATCTCCTTCATGATGTTGAAAGGAATGTCTGTACATGTTGTGGGACATGACAGATACAGCTGGTCTTTTTACTTTATACACAGAATCTTTTGTAAGTGGGTCCTCGCTTTTAATGCTTAAAACCAGAGTGAACATAACAGAAATTTTGTATCGATCAACAGGAACACAGCATGTTGCAATGAATGAATACAGTCAGAAGGAAAGAACATTTTAATAGAGGACGGTGCGGCCATCGCAACCCTGAAATCTGCATTTTCTCAGAAATGGAAAGAATTAGGAGTTAGTAGTAAAATATTACCAGCTTGTTACGTAGTCAAACCGCATCCGATGTTTCTGAAGAAAGGAAGAAATGTAAAAAGAAAATGTAGGGATGACTCTCCTATAGTTTTGAATTTGGGATGAATTGCCCAGTTTTACTGCTAAAGTCAGTGTTAGACATAAAGTTGCATATTGTCCCTTCAACAGATGAGAGCGTGTCATTTCTTTTTTGCTAGATGAGGTTATGGTGGACATCAAAATCATTAGCATTCCTCTTTCTCTTCAGACTGTTAATATCCACAGCAAAACTGAAGGAAATCTGCCCAGTAGTTGTTAAGACCAGCTGACCAGTAGGACCACTGACAGAGAAAAATTGATTAAAAGCACAAATTAATCTTTTTATGCCATAATTTTAAGGGGGCTGTCTCATTTTTTAAAGAAATGTATTTATGTATGTATGTATTTTAGAATGATGAATTATAATTTTAAACTGTACCAATTGTTTTTTCTTAGAACATTGAAACTCTTCACAGAAGCTCATGCTGCCTCTGAGAAAATGTTTAGTGTGAAACAAATATGCCTCCTCATCATGACTTGCAGATAGAGGATGGTGATTTCAGCTGAAATGGAGAAGAAAGAGCAGTGTGGTTTCTAGTATTGAAGCAGAGTCATTGTTTTGAGCGTGAGAAAATAAATAAACTCCATTTTACTAAAAATGTGTTTTGCAAAGGAAAATGTTTTTATTTTATTTTATTTAACTGTTCTTGACTTGAAAGGCTGAACGTTTAACTGTACTGAGTTGCCAGTTTATTAGATATTCATTTTGCTAAAACTACTACTACTAAAACACAGCAGTGGTGCCAAGTGAACTGTATGATACTTCTTAGGATGACTCTTTAGTTTGCTGTTGAACATGATCCTGACATGCGTCCACCTCAATAACAGCTAACAGTCACAGACTCTTGTTATAATGTAATACAGCTTAACGGGCTAATTCTGCAAAATAAGGTAATTTTGCAATCACTGACAAGCATTGTCGCATTTAAAAGGTCATTTGAACAAAGTGTGGTCGCTCCACATTTTACATTCGTAATTTTGTTGTTGTTGTTGTTGGTGGTGTATCCTCCCTCCACTACACTAAAATGTGATGTAACTGGGGATCCATGATATATCTATCTCCTCTTCGCACTCTGTATCTTTATCAGTCTTATCTTTCTTTATCTTTATGTTAATCAGATCATCTTCTTGATAATTCCATATCGACATTTCTTCACTTTGAATGTCATACGCTTGGGATCGTATGGGATGCTTACAGCCACACTGAACATGGGGTATATTCTGTCAAAAGAAACATACACAAAATGTAAACCATTTAAAACAGCATGCTGATAGAGTACAGAGAGCACCACAGACCAAACCAGATCAAACTAAACTATATACTTCACTCACATGTTACTAAGTTACCGCTCTTACATTCTCTATTTTTGAGCATCCAGTGGAATAAATTGAACGTTTTTTTTTTTCTTCATAGTGTGAATAAAAAAAAAATCATCTTGGTCATACGTTTGTATAATGTAGCATTTGTTCTTTCAGTGTCTTGTGCTGGTTTTATAGTCAACCTGAACTAGTGTTTGCTTTTACACTTTATGTTTATCATCTAGACCCTTTGTTTCTGTTTCTATCTTAACTCTCTGCTGTTAAGGCACATTGTAACTATTGTGATGAAAAGTGTGAACGTTTTCATTATTACTGACCTTGTAGATTTGCCATCTTACGCTTGGTCTGTACCTGCCATCATAATATACAAAACGATCAACACACACAACATTTGTTATCTTAAAAATTGTGAAAAATAAAAATAAAAAATGGTATTAATATATGTCTTTTATTTCAGTATTTATCTTTAAGTCCTCATTTTCCTGAGAGACAAAAAAATGCATGTTAGTCTAGGAATCTATGACACAAAACTTACTTACTTACATCAGCCACAGTATCTCTTGACTTCTAAATACTACTGACATCAGCTTCCAACTTGTAGTCATTTATTGTTTTCTCTCTCATACGTCTGAGGTGACTGAAAAAGAAACTTTTAAGGAGCTGTCCTGTGTTGCGTCATGTAAAGTTCAGTCTACAAGGTTAGGATTTTATATCACATTAACAGATGATTTGTGTTTAGTTTTCTGAAAGATTAAGGCCCTGTACTATGTAGACTATTTCAGTGCTATATCACCAGTACAACATTACATCCTTAAGTAATATGTGGCAGAGTCATGACATGGGATACAGTACTTATCAAAGCCTTCAGTGTGGCACCATGCCTTTATCTGACAAAGCAAATTCATTCATGCAGAAATTAAAATATTAAGAGTTAAGAAGAGAATAGGACTGTTATGCCTCCAGGATCCAAAGTGTAAAATGACATTTGTTTAAAAAAGAGGCTCAGAAATGACACAGAGACCAGACTGGATGTAGAGTCAAGCTTTAATCAACACACAGTATCATGTAATCTTTTTATGTACTATGTCTCAGCAGACACTCACATGTATAATCCCTACTGCTTGTTTGAAATACAACTGGGTTCAACTTTATTCTTAGTAAAGCAGCTTATGCACAGGTAAACACCGTTGCACATAAATATGTTTGTCTTTCCAACTTTTTCCCCAAGTCGCTCAAGGGCTTCACGTCGTTTATTTAGTGTCTCTTCGGTGACATCTTTATTTCGTTCATCAGGGGTGTCAAATACATAAGAAAACACAAAAGCACGATTCTCCCATTCAGTAATCTCTGCTAACATAGAGAGAATGCTTTCTGGATGTGTTTTACTTGCACATTTAGCTGTACACGGTGAATATTCAACATAGAACAGCAAGAAGTCATTTTTTAAATCTTTAAATCTCCTGCATGATTAGCTTTACCGTCCCATACTGCACAATGGCACTTTTTGTCATCAACACTCCTACTATTCTCATCTATATTGGATATCTTTGTTAACATTTCTTTAAGCGCACCCCACTTCATAGGCTTTTCTTTGTTACATTTTTTCAGAACATCTTCCCATTGGACAGATTCATCAGGACACTCATCAGGCCATTTCAGAACTGTGGCTGCAACCATCGTCGTGCTTGTGTACTTTTCACGGTTTAGAATTTTTCTTCTCACTGTATCAGCAGAGTCAGTGCGAAAGACTTGACTGATGTCGTACATCTTTTCCTTCTTGTATGGGATGGTTACAGCCACACTGAACAGGGGGAATCTTTGTCAAAGGAAACAGATACACAAATGTAAACCAGGTGTTATTTAAAACAGCATGTTGATAAAGTATAGAAAGTTAAATAGACCAAACTACCTCAAACTAAACTATACACAACACTTAATCAGTCATTGCTGTTTCATTCTCTATTTTTGAACATACAGTAGAATAAATTGAATGTTTTTTTCTTCATATTGTGAATAAAAAAAACAGGAAATATGAAAAATCATCTTGGTCGTACAAATGTAGCATTTGTTCTGTCAGTGTCTTGTGCTGGTTTTATAGTCACCTGGACTTGTGTTTGCTTTTATATTTATGTTTATCATCTAGACCCTTTGTTTCTGTCTGTCTTTACTCTCTGCTGTTAAGTACATTGCAACTATTGTGATGAAAAGTGTGAACATTTACATACAAACAATCAACACACAACATTTTGTTATCTTAAAAATAGTGGGGGAAAAAATAGTATTAATATGAATTATTTCTTCTAGCATTTCTCAGCATTTTTAATTGAGAGTGGGTCTTTAGACGGCTCATAGCTACTTTTTTGAAAATGGTTGTACAAAAGCAACTTGACTATAGTTTGTCATGTTTATTGTTTTTATGAATTTACTGTAACTTTAATAAAATGTTAAATTTATTAAAGATCATTATAGATGTATTTGCCCTGTCTTACTGAGTTATTCAGTCACTTAATTATGAATTACAACAGCATAAAACCGGATAATAGAATGAAATCAGAAGTTAAATGTTTCCCCTTCTCCAGTGCCAGATTGTTAGTGTACTCTGCGACCTACTCTCCAGCGTTTTTCTTGTGTGCCCTTCGGTTTCGACCCTCGCCTGTTTTTGGACCCTGCTCTTGCCTCACTCCTTTGGATTGTTTGCCTGCTTCACCTGACTGATTCCCTTGTACCGAACCTCTGCCTGAGATTAAAGACTGGTTACCTCTTGTATCTGCCTGTAAAATAAATAAATAAAAACTCATAAATACAACGTGATTTATGAAAACAAAAATAAACTTAATGGCAACACAAAATGAACATGGATAAATGTATGTAGAAAATATTTAGACATCATATATAAAAGTAAAGAAATAATTAAGACATAATAAGAACTAATCAGACGTCATGTATTTGGCATTCCAGATCTGTACACCTCGATATCAGAGCGAACTGTGTGTCTAGCATTTCATTATAAGAATGATCATCAGACTTGAATTTGAACACAATAAGTTTTAAATTCCATAGAAAGTCGACTCACCCATACCAGACCTCATCCACAATTTTTGAAAGTTCGTCCTGTGTCGGCGCACTAGCGGAACAGCTTCCAGCATACAGCAACACGCTCAGTGTCACAGCCATCCAGCACAGGCCAGCCATCTGAGGGTTTTTAACAAACAGCATCAACAGAGAGGATTAAAATCAGAGTTAATAATGATAAGAACAATTCATTACAATCTCCAATCGTATATAACCTGCAGCAGGTTGTTACTGAACACAGGCTTCACCACCACATGCTGCCCATATAGTTTTTACACTTGATATATTATGTTTTACATATATATATATATATATATATATATATATATATATATATAAGGTCTTATGACTCATTTAGAAACAATGAATCGAAAAAAAATAACACAAGCATTTACTGTTGCCAGACATTTGAAAAATAAAGAATACTTCAAATACAATTCAAATCTTTTACCTTCTTTGGTACAGATGTTTAGAAGATGTCAAACAAATGCTGTTGCCTTGGTCTCCTTCTCAGTGCAAGGTGCTGTTGCACTATACAGTGAGACAGAAGTGACATTTTTATAGAGGCAAAATACAGAAGACAATACAGAAGATTTCAGAAGTTGATTATAGACCAGGTTATTTGTGTTCTCATGAAGCTATGACTCATGACCTTTGTAGGCCTGACTGGCAGATTTAGAGAGTTGCTGATTTTTATTCCAGCAGGAGTCAAGTGCAATAAACTTATAACTTATATCACTTATATATGTATATAGAAATATATGTATGTAAATATATGATATATATGTATATAGAAACCTTAGTGGTAGTGTGTAACAGATTCATTTTTACATTCATTATTCATTTATTCATTACATAGTCACATTTTCTAAGTTTTATGGAAACATTCTGTGACCTTGGTCAACAGACAGGAGGTCAGAGGTCAACAATTACTAGAAGGAACAAGTTTAGACAGTGAAATGACTAAATAGTTTAGTTTATTTTAATTTTATAAATGAAACCACCAGGGCCCACTCTCAGAGCCAGACCTGTGTAAACTACATCCAGCCTCTGCCCTGTGAGCGTAGACATAGACAAATGTGTGGGCCTGGGCATGCTGACTCCTGGCATTGCTGGTCATAGAAACTTGCTACGTCACCTTTCTGCAGGCAGTTTGGTGGAGCATCCACCATAATGTTGATATTGAACTGGACCACTGTGGTGAAAAAGGAAGTTGAGTCAGCAAAGTTGTCAATTTACCAGTTGATCTACGTCTACGTTCAACCCTCATCTACGTTTCAGGAGCTTTGGGTAGTGACCGAACGATAGAGATCATGGATATAAGGGCTGAAATGAGCTTAATGTGGTTTTCAAGTGATTAATAATGATTTTTCTTATTCAATATGGTGAATCGCCTCTTGAACAGTGGACTATGATGTGTGCCAGAGCAATGACATGGAAATACATTTTACAATCTTCAGAGGTTCAGAAGTTCATTTACGGTCATCTCAAAGTAACCAAATGCTCAGAGTGGCACAGTGCCTTTATCTAAAAATTAAAAATAATTCAAATTCCTTGTAAAAAATGAGAGAGGGATCAAGTGAATAGAAAGACTTTATTACAGTGTGAGTTACACTGACACAGAAACAGGCATATAAGCTTGAATCATCTAACAGGTGAAGTTAAAAGGAAAAAAGTTGGTTCAGACGAACCAAGCTGGTACCAAGTTGTACCAGATGCCATCAGGTCCCTGTTACTTTTGGACATGCCCAAAATGGTCAGAGATTTTTAGCACATTCTCGCACATTTGTATAGAAAGTAAAAGGTGACCCAGATCCTGTTATCACAATCAGATCTAATGGCATTCTCCACATTACTATCCTGGAAATCCCCCATTCCCCATCCAACTCACTCATGATGGATTTGTGAGACAGGGTCTGTTCTCAAACTAGAAAAAATTCAATAGTTTCTGAGGATAATAAAAGAAAAACTGTTACGCAAATGACTTTGATGCAAACATTTTAGATTAGTCCCTCCCGACATTTCTATCCTACCTCCTCCCTCACCCTCCTTTCTCTTACTTTGGCTCCATTTGTTCATTTTGAAGCCATGACAAATACAAGTAATTCATGCATGTGAGGGGTGCAGCATGTTGTATGTTGTATAAAAGATAATTCTGTAGTACTTTTACTACAGAATAGTCCCAAAAGCCAATAATCAGAAAAAAACACAACATGTACAATGACGTGAGTACAGAGAACGATCAAAACCATTTGTTTTTGGGTTCAAAAACAAACTTCTACATAAAAACAAAAAAGATCTAGTTGCCATTATTCAATCCCAAATTGATTTAATTCTTTGTAGCTGTCAAAGGAAAAACATACACAACACTATATTAGACCTTCTGGTAACATGTTGTAGGTTGTTTGGTAAATGGACGTGTGAGGCAGTAACCTTTCTTGACCACTATCTGCCACCCTTGCGCCATTTACTTTTCTCTCCAGAGCATTTCACAGTTTGTCTTGGATACGTTTCTTCCATTTTAAACAAGGTTGAGTGTTAACATTTGAATGGCTGATAGCAAAACTGAACTAGACTCTTGACGTGCGGATAATAAAAATAACAGTATATGATAGTTTGAAAATATAAACCAAAATTAATGATGTTGGTCTTCTGTTCTTCTTCTTCACAGTAGAAGCAGACTCAACGTAACGTCCTACTGAGCTGAATAAATATAATAAAACTGACACAAAGAGACAAAGGATGACTACCAAGGGACACAGTTTATCATCACCATTGTGATATAACCTGGTTGAATGTGTGCCAGATATGAGTCCAAAGATTGCTATCCTGCTATCATGGTAGTTTTTATTGTACACTATTGCTTAGTGTTAGCTCAGCATTAGTTACAGTATATAGCTCCCACCCACACACCCAGTTACCCACATTTTCCTCTCAGCTTCGTGTTGATGTTTTGAACTCAGTTATGAACTGTACCCAGTTTCAAAACGTCACCACTTTAAACGTTTTACAACACCCCACGAAGAGAGGACAATCTGCAGAAAGAAAACACATTAAAACAAGAAACGTACAAAACATTGCAAATCAATCAGATGTCTATCCTTTATTGATGTCAATATTTAAGACGATTCATTGACACCGTCAGGAAAAATGAAACTTGGATATGATCTTTGACCGCTGTCAGTGAAAAAGATTTTACAACCAGCCATAAAACAGGATTGCTGGGAAGCAGATCGAGATAAACTGTCAACACTTCTTAACACCTGCGATTCAGGCGATCATTTCAGTGTCCAGTTTCGGGATTTGAGAAAACACATCCAAGCCAACATGGACACCAGTGGATTGATCCGGCCTTGTCTACTTGTTATCTCCATTTTTGTGTGTGTTGTTTCTGGAAGTCCTTTAGGTGAGTAGAGCCAGAGTGGTTGGATTTCCTATATTCAAAAAGACTTGATTTAGAAATATAAAGTATAGAAAACTGGGCTATTTTCTGTCTGTGTTATCCTGGATTTTTAGTTATTATTACAGTTACATTAATGTTTATTGTGTCATTGCCAAGACATAGTTTGTCTCCAAATCTAATGGTTTGTTTATAAAATTAAGTGTCAAAATCGGGTAAAAATGAGCAGTGTTCTCAGCTCCAGGACTGTGGCGGGTGTGTCTGCTGATGTGCTGAAGGCATGCCCACTTGTGGGAGCAGTCAAGCAACAATTTTGAAGCGACTGAAACGTGTCAGATGAGTTCAGAAAATGATATTACTGACTTTGAAACCGTCTGAGAGGGATGAATTGATCTCTAGCTCTCTGCTCAGGGTGGCCTCAGTGTGTCATCGAGCCAGACAAAAAATCCTGGACTGAAAACTGGTTAAAAACTGTTTGGACCTCTAACTCCACATTTCAGTAGGACTGTATATCGTTCAAAGTCTTTTCACACGTTTTCAGCAAATATCAAACATATTTGATATATCAAACATATTTGATATATTTCGAAAGAAACTTCCCTTCATATGGACTTAAAGTAATGAGCAGACCACTAGTACACCACTTTATATCTCCAGTGTGACTGCATCAGTTTAACTCTATTGGTTTAAGATTACAATTATGCTGTCATAATTAGTTTGATCACGTCTCGTTTCAAAGTCCAATGTCAAGTTCTATACACATGTAAGGAATAAAACTCCACTACAGATAGTACATTTTATGATTATCATTATTATTTTTATACTTATCATGACAAGATAGCCCTCACTGGGAATGTGATTGCATTGTACACACTGTTTTCTATTTATTTTCATGTTGTAAAACTAAAAGAATTGAAAACAGACCTGTACTGTAGTTTAAGCAGCAGCTGACCAACAACTGTTTATTCATTCACCCTAGTACTTACTTCACAGCGCAGAAGACACTTAATTGAACAGCAAACCATAGTTAAACCCTGTTTTGATAGTTTCACATAATGGCATGGTTAGTCAGTAGCAAGTCAGTCAGTAAGAAGCTACAAATTCTTGTTTGTTTCTGTATTTTAGCCATGCTTTCTCTGTGTGATATGCCTTGACAGATAATTGGTGTATTATAATCTGTCCATTCTTTATTTCTTCTTTTTCTGCTCCTCAAGCTACTACAAACATAAATTGTACTGCCGGTAGCAATATAGAATTGGATCCAGTAGATGAAGAATATATGGGTAAGTTGGATACGACATTCATTTTAAATTCCAGATTGAAAAATTAGATTCATTTAAAGTCATCCAGCAAAAACTGAATTTAAAAAATGTCTCATCTATAATAAACTAATGTGTTTAAAGTGGTTTCATGTTTAATCTGTTATTCATAGTTTCACTCACCTAATTTCAGGTGCTCGGTAGATTACAACTGTTTTAATGTTGTAATTCTCTACTACTTTTCTTCTTTTATCTGTATGCAACATGTTTCATGCACAAAATCTGCAGACATAGAAGATTAAATGTTAAGATATTGGTTGAGACAATTCGATTTTTGATACAAAACCAAATAATACCAGCGCCAAATTTGCCAATATTAAAATTGAAATCAATACCTTATTATTAGAAAGTTGGTATTATATTGTCACGTATGGGAGAGTGTTTGATGATTTATGTGAATTTAGAATATATTTTCATTACCAAGATGAAACATTTCTTTTCAGTATGTTTTAAATATATATTCAATTTCAGTTATTTATCTAAAATGTGAAGAAGAAAAAAAAATCCATGCGTTGGTACTGTGTGTCTATCAAATGGTAGTCCTATTGTCTATAGTCCTATAGTCACAATGCTCCCATGGTGCTGCAGGGGATGTAGAGTTGGTGAATGGGATCGAATCAGGAATGAATGTGCAGCTGGCGCCCTATCTCTTCCCACAACATCTGGAGTTTCTAGAGCTGAGCTTCACACTCGGAGACACCAGCGCAACTGTTCACACCAAAAAGAAGCTTGATGTAGACATACTGGCAAGTTCACTTTTTTTTTTTAATCTGTCATAAAACAACACTGTAATTGAAAGAGTTTTAGTCGACCAGTCCTCCTGTCCATGTTGTTCTTTCCCTCATTGTGTTTTGCCAGACAGTGTCTTTCCACACAAACTCAGTTCAAGTCACTTCAATAATATTTCATTATATTTGTTGTGTTCATGTCTTACAGGGTAGCCCCACCTTGTTTTACTCTATCATGTGTGACGGCGCAATTAAGGTGGGTACAACGTTAAAGTCGCAGTATTCACTAACGTTACAAAACTAAACATTTTAAATGATGTTTTCACTTTTGCAGTTCCGCAACTCTCGGTCACTTCCAATCAATGACATAAATGACAACGCCCCTGTATTTTCATCGAAGTTCTATAGAGCCAATGTCTCTGAGGTAAGTCACTGAAATCTGAGAATAGAAGCTAATTAATTGACAAAATTACAAACAAACCAGGAGGTCAAAGCAGGTGCGTTAACAGTGTAGCAACAAATATTAATTAACTAATCAAAATATACACAGACTGTAAAAAGGGTCCATAGGCTTCAGTTACTGGACAGATGTTTCGATGTGTTCTTGTGAAATTTGCATGGATGAATCCTATTTAGACTGGTATATGACAGGTCAAATAACGCCTCAGTGTTTGAATAAGCCATCTGTAACAGCATGTACAGTGCTTTACAAATTTATTGGACCACCTGTCAGAGAGCATCCAGCATCATGAAGTGCTTTAATGGGGACTCTCTTGAAAATTCACCCCCCTCACATTGTCCTGAATGGGGAAATTAGCTATAGAGACCAAAATTGTTGCCTGAACCAGGCTGCAAACATGTTCTGCTGTGAAATTGGCCATTTTAATAAGGCCTTAACTCACTTCTGCAGTCTGCCTCAAGCGGCCGTTTGAGGAATTACAATTCTTAGCACTTCCGCATTGGCTTCATCTCCCAGCACAAGTTGCAGCTTACTGTTCAGACTGATATTGTTCAGAGCTTTTAAGAAAGACAAATAAAAGAAATTTGTGAATAAAAACTAGCTGAAACTAATTTGGAAAATCCTGGCAGGACACACTTTATGTTGTGTATTATACCGCGTTATATTGTGTTCAGTTTGACTTGACTTTGACTCAGCATGTATTTAAGCATATTTCTTGTATCTGTGGATGTACGTCATTCAGCCTTTTCTTCTTTCAGGCAGTTGCTGTGGGCGAGAGGGTTCTTCGAGTGGCAGCTGTGGATGCGGACAGCACTCCAGAAAACAACAGACTGACATACTCCATACTTGTAATAAGATGTACCCATATTTAGAAAAGCTATACATTCATGTTGCTCATCACTGCACTGCTGAAGTGAAAGCGGACTTAGTTGCTTATACATTTTTCTTAAATGCTGTCAAATCCAACCTGACAATAATATATTGATATTTTCAGTTATAGTAAAATAAAATAAAAACAACAAGAAACAACATGCAAATGTACAATAAGCAAATAAAGACAACACATAGGCAGCATTAAAAAAAAAACAAATATCAGAAATACATAAAAGACATACTGTCATACTGTAAATCCAGCAGGACAAAGGGAATTTACAGGAGAGACTAAAACTTGACAGTCATCAGCTCATTAATTATGTCTGACAATAAAGTAAAGACGTTATCTTAGTTTCAGCATTTGCATTATATTATTCCAATTTTACTGGAGATAATAGCCAAAGAGCCAATCTCAGCCTTTTAGCAAGGATATTAAAATAGATCAAGTAATGAGGAAAAATTCATCAAAATAGTAAAAAAAAATGCCAATGTTATCATGCTTATATGGTTTTGAGCAACAGATATCTTTAAATTGGGATTTAAAAAATCTCTTTAGTCTCAAGATAACAGGACAGGAAGGTTAAATAAAAAGTCACTGTTGCCGCTTTGAGCTGTGTTGTGATGAGTAACAATATTCTGTATGGAAATGTGACGGTACTTTTCTTTCATAAGGAACCAACTTCAGGGGACTTTGCGGTGGACAACTCAGGGGCTATTACTTTGACGAAACGTCTGAACTACAATGTAGTCAAAAAGTACAACTTTGTCGTGAAAGCCAGCGTAAGTGAAATTATTGAGACACATTCATTTATTCATTTGGTAAAAAACATAAATAAATATTAATACCTGATTAATCTGTTGTCTGTGCCATTTTTTGCTACAGGACATCGGGGGGTTATTTGACACAACTGTTGTGGAGATTGACGTACAGGACTTTGACAACTTGAATCCATATTTCAGCCACACCACGTACCGGACCTTCATTCCAGAGAATCAGGTAAGACTCTCAAACTAAACATTACAGCTTATCTTTCACAGGTCATGTTTTTACTTCTACAACTCTCAACTCTGTGTAGATGCCAATGTGCTCGGCCGACATTAATGTCTTTGATGTAGTGGGCTCAGTTCTAAAGCTGGAGTGAAACTACTGCATGAAATGACGTAGTCTAAGTCTAAGAGCAGTCGGATTCTCTGAACACTATGGTTGTCTTCTCCTAACTCCTTATGAACTCTCCTTCAAATCTTTCCTTGACCTTGTGATGTTTTCCATTGAGGTCAAGGAAAAGTGGTTAGCAAAGGACATAGGAGTTTTTGACTATTCGACTGTACCCAAGGTGTCCATTGGCTAGGAAGGGGGTAGATAAAGTTCCAGAGTTAGGCTGGTATGCGGTCCTTTGACATTTTACGTCAGTATATCTGGATGAAAATAGGTTCTTTACAGACATGCCCACTTTAAGCTAAACCCGGCCAGCTCTGGGGGAAAAAGCATGCAGCAACAAATTGGGACTGTCTGTAAAGCTGAGACTCAATGAAACTTGAATGGATTCACTGAAACTTGACCTCACTATATAAAACCACTTGTTGCATCATACAATTTTACAGCCACAAATTAGAGGCCACCAGAGGATGGACAAGCTTTCCTATGTATATTGACAATAATGGATTTCCACAAAATTTACATAATAGAAGAAAGTGGGATTTTCGTCAGAGGGTAAAATGTGCACCAAGCCTGTAATGAACTAATCCAAAAGCTGCTGCATGTCTCAAAGGTTATTATCATAATGTGCTGAGACTTCATAAACTCCAGACATCTTACTTTAGAATTTGATCTACACAATTCAAATATCAACACCCTGTGTATTCTCTATTTTAGACTGGGTCTTTCCCGATCATTGAGCCAGAGCCAATAAAGGCTCAGGACGGAGACACTGGAATCAATATGACTTTAATTTACAGCATTACTTCAGGTAAACAACAAGAAATGAAAAGTTTGATCTGCTCAGACATTTGAAGCTAACACTAAAATATGAGGAAAGATACTAAATATTTAACATTTTCTTTCTTTGTTTAGTGTCTCCAGACAAGTATCGGACAAACTTTAACATTGACTCCAACAGCGGAGTTCTGTCTGTGCTGACTGCCATCGACAGAGAGGAGATGAGCACCAGCGTGATCTCTATCAACATCATGGTACTGACATTTTAATCAATGTTTTTTTTTAACTATCAGTTGAAGCTCGTAGACTGACTGAATAAGTAGGGAGGAGTACACATTTGATACTATCTTATAAAAGCTTTTCTGGAGAGTCATATAGCTGTATCCAGCAGCAACGTATCCAGTAATAATACGCTTCAAAGTCCAGCCATAGCTGCAAAACTTAGTCCTGTTTCTCTGTGACTGACTGAGTACAACAAAGCTCGTTACTGTAGCTACATTTGGTGCTAGCTTTGTAGCGCATGTATTTCATTTTTTATTTACATAGTGCAGAACTGTATGAAGCATAATATGCTATAAAGATAGCTTTGGTGGTTTGCAGTTGGTCAATGCTCTTTACAAATGTGTAATTTAGTGCATCGCCCATATTGGTTTATGTCTCAATTCAAATGAATTGAATTGAGTTTATATTCAGGTGCTAATGTAAACTTTATGTCCAGATGTTTAAGGGTGTATTAAAGGTGGATATTTGTGCTGTTTTCTGTCTGCAGGCGTCCCAGACAGATGACAGTTCAAAGACAGCTAATGCTGCAGTATCTGTCACTATTGAGGACGTGAATGATAATGCTCCAGAGTTTGACCAGCCTGACTACTCTGTAAATCTTCTGGAAAATTCTCCTCTTGGTGCTGTTGTGTTCAAAGCTATCGTCACCGACCTGGACCAGGTAGATTTGACTTCAAATCACACTTGGTAAATTGGTAAATATTATTAAATAATCTCTTACGTGATCGTCTTTCCCAGGGAGGATTTGTGGGAACTTTGCAGATCCTTCCAGAATCCGTACCTTTCTCTATCAGTTCTGATGGGACGGTCAAAGTGAAGAACTCCACAGCTCTGGACAGAGAGACCACAGAAAGAATCGCATTTCAGGTAATCTAGATTTTGTATTAAACATGAACCCTAAACTCCACGGTATAAATCTTCAGGGTCACAAATATAAATAATAGGTTTAAGTTTTAAGCAAAACCAATCAGTGTGTGTGTGTGTTCATGGTAATGAGGGAGCAACTCAACAGGCTCACTGATTTTAATAGTTTATTTTTAACAACAATGGAGACAGACAAAGAAGATATATCAGGCTTTCATTCACACAGCAAAGATAGATTCACTGTTTGATTGTTTTTGTCGACAAGAAAAAAACATTTGGATCCTGTTTGTTGTTTTTACATTGAAATATTGTTTTCTTTAACACTTTACAATACTGTATACAGAATAACTTACAACGAGAAAGCAAGTGTCCACTGATGGACAAAGATGTTATGACTGTAAAAAGGATTATAATTATTTTTAAAAATTATGTGAAACAGATTGATTGTCATATCTGAACCTGTTTACATTGAAGGTTTAACTTAGACGCTGTTCTTTTCTTAATTAAAAGATTCAAGCAACAGAGACGAGTCCACCTCATAATTCTGCAATGGTGCAAGTCATTGTAACTCTCCTGGATGAGAATGACAACAGTCCTGCATTCACCAGTGACGTACCGTACGAGGGAAAAGTGTTTGTAAATCAATCAGTGGGAACGTTTCTGGTCCAGGTGAGTGATTAAAACAAGTCTTTTTGATATTACTTAAGCATGTATTGAATTTGAGCAAACTAGCAACAATTTACTTTATGTGATAAATGTTGGTCCTTTACTTTATCTACCATGTTCATTGATTAGTCCGAGATGTGTCTGCTGGGCTCATTATTGTATAAGATGCTACCTCTACCTCTGCCTCTTGTTCTGTTGTTTCTATGTCACTTTCATTTGACATTTTTAGTAATGCTATTAAGATGATGATTTGTATGATTTACCTCGAAGGTTAAAGCAGAAGATCCAGATGCTGACAGAAATGGGCAGATCAAATACTCGATTGAATTCGGGAATGATGACGGCTTCTTCTCACTGGATGAAAACACTGGAAAGATCACGTTGGCTAAAATCATTCCCCTGGTGGACAACAAGATTTTGGAGTTCAATCTCTTCATAACAGCCATAGATGGTAAATCCGAACACGATTTCTCTCAGTGTACAGCATTTGGAACAGGAATAAATATTTTGATCATATGCATGGTTGGATGAGATGTTTAAGTATACTGACGTCTTGGTGCAGTGTGAAAAGCCCTATGGGACTAAAATAGGTGTAACCACAGTTACATAGCTATGAGCGGCATGTCAGGTGTCCCTGCTGCTCATTCTAAACGCATGCAACCACTTGTAACTACAAAGGCACATGGTAAAAAGATTTAGCGTACACAAATCATAAGTCATTACGATATTCTTCTCCACCGCTTCTCTAGGGGGCAGCATACCCCGCTCCACCTCAGCACAGGTGAATATTCGTGCTCCTGGCAGCTCAAAACCTCAGTTTTTACAAGAGGTCTATCGTGGCACTGTAGAAGAGGAGCAGGACCCAGGAGTTGTGATTCTCAAGGTAAGTTTCTGTAAATTTTTTGAACGGTTATATCCATGTGAAAATGTCAGAGGCGTTTATAACAACGATCATTCATTCATTGTTCATCTATCATCAAAAGTTGATTTGTATTTAGGCACTATTATTCAGAAAGTTGGACAGTTCTCTACAAATTTCATTTAAGAAGTCAGTAAATAAGTTTTGCATGATACTCTTTATTTTTATGTATTCAGGTTATCTTCTTCTCAATACCTGAAGAGAGTCCTGTGACGCTTCGAGTTACTACAGAAGATGATAAGTTTGCCATCTCTTCCGAAGGTGAATTCACCACTAAGGTGAAGCTCGACTATGATGACGCCCCACACAACTACTCAGTGGCCATCACCATCTCTGACGGGGTCAACAGTGACAGTGCAACTGTGGAGATTCAAGTCACTGACATCAATGATAATGGTCCTGTCTTTGCCTCCAGCTCTGTCACAATATCAGTCCCAGAGGACAAAGAGATAGGATCCAACGTTACTGATGTTCCAGCTACAGATAAAGACAGCAGCTTCAACAAGGAGATTAGGTACTCGTTGAGGGGAGGAGAGGGAAAGTTTGCTGTTGATCCTGTGTCTGGCATGGTGACTGTGGCTGGTGCACTTGACAGGGAGACCAAGACAGAGTACGACCTGCTGGTGGTGGCTGAAGATCAGGGTCGTCCAGCCAGGACGGCCACAGCCTCCCTGCTGGTCCAAGTGTCTGACGTCAACGATAACGCCCCTAAGTTGTCAAAGGCTGAGTATCAGATAGAAATCTCTGAAACGGAATCAGTGGATACAGTCTTGCTCATCTTATCAGCTGAAGACCCAGATGAAGGAGCAAATGGGAGAGTCACTTACAGTATTTTCAAGCAAAGTCCCCCATCAGAGCCCGCTGTTTTTAAGTTAGATTCTTCCAGCGGGTCTTTGCAGCTGGCCAAGACTCTGGTAAACAGTGAGGTGAAGGTGTACAGTCTGATTGTTCAGGCCTCCGACGGGGGGAGTCCCTCTCTGGTTGTGAACGGCTCTGTGGTGGTGACGGTGAAGGACGTGAACAACAACCCACCTGAGTTCAGTAAGGAAAAGTACAACGTTGTCGTGTCTGAGAACTTGGCCAGCGGTGCGTCCATCCTGACCCTGGAGGTCACTGACAGGGATGAGGGTTAGTTCAATCAGCTGATTCTGCACTGAAAATCTGCTGGTTTTTGTGTAGGTGTAGGCAGGTGTGTTCTCACATGTACTTTGAAATTACAAACGGTTTTGGTTTCCAGTCAGTACAGTTGCAGGACATCATAAAAAGACAAATGTGGAATAGTGCATTTGCTTCCTCAGAGTCAGCTTTATTGAATGTTTTGAAACCTTCATCTAGGCTTGCTAGCTAACAGTATCGTACCTACTCTTCACACCTGCTGCCGATGATTAACCACGAAGTCAGCAGACTTTGACCATGTCTTCTTCTTCTTCAGGGTGGATTCTCCAATGGTTTCTTTGTCTATACCAGTGATACCTTTGACATCAGCAATCAAGGTGTGGTCTCACTGAAGAAGGACGTCACCTTAGACAGAGAGACAAAGGACAGCTATATATTTCAGGTACAGACATCAATTGTACGCCATGTCTCCTGTTTTTCTGTTTCAATGAAAAAATTTGTCCAGTTCATTTGTCCAGATCTTCCAGGGTACCAGACAAACATTATCTGAATCAAAGACACTTATTTGTTGTTTAGATATTGACTTCATGGAATTGGTTTAAATCTAATAATGTTATGTTAGTTTCATTACTTTTCTAAAACTTCAGCTACTACAATCTTGTGAGAAATAAATGAAATAGTTCCTTTACACTGCGAAGATTTTACAATCTTAACTTTAACATTTTAACAGTAACCATCCATCAGTTACTCACTTCTCACTTCTGGTATGTCTCCACTGTGTCACTTAGATGACTGGATAAATTATTTATCCAAAGCCACCATATATCCATAAAGCTAATCTCATGATGTCAGCATGCTGCAAGAGTGGACATTATATCCTCTGATTCATCCTACAGTAGTTCTCCCTGCAGAAAAAGTCACATGTTGAGGCTGAGACTGAGCTGTGTGATACAACATCATATCATGATTTTAGTAAGTTCAACTGATTATAAAAGTTTCACTTAATGTAATAGTGTTTATTGCCAGCGTTATGGATACATGGTGGCCTTGGATAAATAATAATTCCCTTTTGGCACTGAGCCTTTTTTAAAGAAATATTTTAGTGAACGTTTGATCCAAAACAAAGTTAGATATGGGCACATCACAGACTCTCAGGGATGGAAAAACAAACAGTATGTCGTGTAGACATATATATGACATGTGAAGACATGCAACAGAGGTCTCAGAGTTTTACACAGATCAGTGAGTACACAACTAATCCAAAGCAGTAAAACACTCTTTCTCTCTCTTTCATTCACTGGGGCACTGATATGATTCATGTTCTCTTCAATGAAAGGTTGTTAATTAACTTTGATCCAGTCTGTGGTTCCTCCTTTGTGTGTCAGCCACTTAATACACAGAGGATCAGTTTTCTTGTTTTGCTGTCTATGCAATATATATTTTATCTCTTAGAGTTTAAGAACCAGTAAACGTGAGGTACAAATACTTTCCTTTCTGGAGGGTTAAAACAGGTAATATCACGTCTGTTTGCTCAACTCAGTTCTCTGTGTATTCAGGTGGTGGCGGTGGATCAGACCCCTGATGGTCTGAATTCCACAGCTGTGGTCAACATCACCATCCAGGACTACAACGACAACGCCCCACAGTTTCCAGCTATCCCGGACCCCCTAGAGATCCCTGAAGGTGACTACACAGAGGAAACTCCAGGAGAAATTGCCACCATCAAACCCACAGACGCTGACCTCGGCCTCAATGGAGAAGTCACACTGTCACTCTCCTCCCCGAACCCACTCTTCAAATTCAGAGAGGTAAGGCAAACAGAGAGGATTATGGAAATGGTTTTCAACGTGCGTCAGTGTTGGGACTCTGACATCATGTGTTGTGTTGCAGGATGGGATGTTGCTCGCTGTTGGCTCTCTGGACCGGGAGAGTAGGGACACTTATGAGCTGATCATTAAGGCCTCAGACAAAGGCAGCCCGCAGAGAGAGGTGAGAGACACCCGCAGAAAAGACTAAGGTCTTACTTTTTAGACACTTAACTCATTCATGTGTAGTTAATACGGTGTTCATTTCTTGGACTGTTGTAGGAAACCTACAGTTAGGTGGCTAAACAATACACATAAGAATGGAAACACCAGATTTGGTTATGCAACAGAGTCATATTGAGAATAACGTTTTGCATGATGTATCTATTCTCCAATATAAAAATCACTTTTAAATACACTAAAATATCCAATTACACCCAACATTTAGAAAGATTTTGAGGAAATCTGGCATAAATATGTTGAACTCATTAATATAAAGAGGTGGAAATCATATCTCTCACACTGTTTGTAGTTTCACTTTGATAGTTTTGTGCAAAAACCTGGGGAAAAAATAAGAAGAAAAGAAGATGTAGATTAACACTGAGAGTACTGGAACTGAATTCATTTATTATATAAAATATGTATGTATGACATGATGTAAATCCAGATCCATAACTAACTAACACCATAAAGGAACCAGATGAAGAGGATAGTTGATGAAAGCTTTAAAGTGTATCTAAATAAATTTACTTGTAATTAAATTAAATTAAATAATCCAAACCTACATTACTGATATCTTCCTCTTACCTGTGCACCAGAACATCACCACCATCAGAGTGAACCTCATTGATGTCAATGATAACAGACCTGAGTTCAGCTCCAGCAGCTACGTCAGCAGCATCCTGCTGAAAGACGCGGAGAAAGGGAAGCTGCTGCTGACACTGAAAGCCACCGACAGAGATGACGGGAAGAACGCGCTCATCACCTACAGGTCAGTTCAGCTCAGATGATTGTGATGCCAAATAATGTTTTTTTTTTTCTTTTACTTTGAATTTGTATGAATAAAATCACCAGTGGCCCAATAAATACGCCATGATATGAACCGTGAAAGTCTGTTTTTTACTCTTTGGTAACATTTTTCTGAATCAAACTTTGCTGTTGTAGTTTCTCTGCAGGAAGTTCTCCATATTTGGCCTTAAACAGTGAAACTGGGGAAGTGAGCTTGACCTCTGACCTTGCTGACATCACAGAGGACACCACTCTGAAGTTGACAGCCATGGCCAAAGACCACGGCACGCCTCCTCTGAACTCCACAGGTCTGCTTGACAATAACATGCAGTTTTTCTTCCTCTATTTGGGTTCAAGTCTCTTGTATTGAATTCAAAATGGCGCCATCAATGGAAGTTGTAAAATTGTTAATTTTTTACGACATAGAACGCAGTAGTAGTTTCTACCGCTGCCTCAGTCAGTTCATTTGTTTGCGTCAGTTTGGTGAGTTAAAGGTGAGGTAGGAGATGTTGGGAAAATGGTTCCAGCAAGCTATATTTTATTTATACACACGCATGCCTTTTCTTCAGACGTACCCTTAAAACCACGGCTTCAAAGTAATGGAAGGGTCTCTTTTCGTTCACGAATGGGTGAACGTGCAGAGGGGGAGGGAGAAGCGGACGGTGTTTTCCCATGATTTCGCCCTCTAGACTGGACTAAAACATTTTGTGTGTGTGTTCATGTTGGGTCGTGAAGAGGTTTTCATGCAATATGGTTAAAAAAAAATGCTCCAGAAAAAAAATCTATCCCACATTTAAAACCCCAAACCACTTTAGTGAGCGTACATGTGGACAAATATAAAGTATGTAAATATCATGGAGTAAAAAGTCCACTATTTAGAGAGGAAGTACACAGTAACGTTACAGTACAGTACACTTACCGGTACTTACTGAAACGCGTCTTAAACTTATCATGTCAAACACTCTATAGGGATGTAGTTCAGTATATAACTTCTATCTTTAACTTACATTATATGATACTTCTAAAGGTGTTAATGTTAAAATGTAATGAATGTTGAGTCGATCATTTGTCTCTTTGGGTGTAGTCAGACTTTCTAACCTGCTCATCATGTCCAGTTCTGTACAAACAACATTCATTTCAACATTTCATGACAATATAAAAATGCTGCTTAGTAACCAGTGGAACATTATCTGTATGAACTGGTTGTGGGTCCTTTACAGTCGACGTCGTGGTCAATCTGAGGGTCAGCAGTCTGGTGGAGAACGTGGCCTTCCGGAACCCAACCTACAACTTCAGCCTACCTGAGAACCAGCCGGTGGGGGGCAACGGTGGGGAGCGTCTGGGCCTCCTCAGGAAGTGACCTTTATGACGTCGCCTACACACTGAAAACACACACTGACCTGTTCTCTGTCAGCGCCAGTGGAGCCATCCTGACCTTAACAGAGCTGGACAAAGAAGAGCAGGAGTGGTACATCTTGGACGTGGAAGCAGTGGATACAAGGGTCCCCCCTACATCAGCTGTTGCAATAGTATGATCTGTTATTTCACAAAGTTTAAATTGTTCTAGATTTATTCTAAAGACAAGTTCATGAGCTGAATATTTATTTTATTAACAGTGAAAATTACAAACTTTTAATCAGCATCAGGACCTAGATCTTCACGTTTACTGAGTTTACACAGAGAAATGCTCATCAGTATTGTGACTTATTTTTCTCCCTCTCAGGTCACAGTTCAGGTAGAGGACGTGAACGAGGCCCCGCAGTTTCCCCCAGAGGCTTATAAAGCCTCCGTGTTCAGCATCGCTCCGTATAAAACCTCCGTCATCCGGGTCAAGGTAAACACACCCAGCTTATGCCAGTTTCCATTTACCGGAAAATATCTTCCCTATTTCAAGAAACACCGATCGTAATAAAACAGGAATGTGTTAGATAAGTACAGACGCTGATTATAACGCCTGTGTTGTATGATAGTACAGTCACTGCAGCGGTGAAGTAAAGCAGGCTGTTTTCTCTGAGAGCGGTGTGGTGAATGTGTGACTGAGCAGCAGTAAAACACGTCAGACACGCAAATCATATCAGTGTAATTTTTTTTCCATCAGAGGTAGCATTATCTCTGAACGCTCATACAGAAATGATCCTGACACAGTGCAAACACTATGAAAGGTTTCAAAGGGTAAAGGTTTCAGTAACTGAAGAGCAATGTGTTATGGATGGTGCCATATACAGAGATCAATCATTTAATTATTACAACATGTGCTCACAGGCACTGTGGTAAAAAAAAAAAAAAAAAAAGTTTCTTTATATATATATTTTTTTATTTAAAACAAAAAAAGAAACTTTACACAAGTGCAGTGCTACAGGTCTGTAGCAGAACGTTTAGAATTTCATTAATAAAAGTAAATAAATAAATCAATAAATAAAAGTAGAATTAAAAAAAGAAAAGAAAAGAAAACTTATAAGCTTAAAAGTAAAATTTATAGAAGAGAAATTATACGGGAAGTCAAGAAACAAGTATGTTATTGTACAACAGATCAAACATGGCAAAAGTATTTAATATTGTGAAAAAAATAATAAAAATTTTGTTGGTCCTCTGAATTGTAGCTTGATAAAAAAAAAAAAAATCCCAACATTTATTTCTGCAGGCTTCAGACGCTGACGTGGGTGAAGAGGGTCAGCTGGTCTACAGCCTGACCGCAGGCAGTCCGTATTTTGATGTGGAACCGTCCTCGGGTCTTGTGTACGTGGTGTCAGCAGAGGGAGTCGCTGGACAGCTTGTTACTGTGGACGTGAACGCCAGGGACCCCAGAGGTCTTCATGCTACAACCAAGGTGGAGGTGAGTGTGAAGGTTCACAGTGATGGAGGAAAATGAATCAACATTAGTAGAGGTAAAGGTAGAAATTAAAATTGGGTGGGGAGTTAAGAAATAAAGAAAATATTTGAGTATGTCCTGAAAACTTGAGTATTAATTTAAGAGAGATGATGACTGTCATTAAATACTAACCAAAATGTTCTGCCCCCAGGTGGAGGTCAAGGGAAGTGCGAGCAGTGACGTGGTGGTCATGTCCTTGAACCAGCCTGCAAACAGTGTGGAGAAGAAAGTCCCAGAGCTGGAGAAGTGAGACAAGTTCATCTTGTGATTCATTAGTTGTTTTGACATTTATTCTTTATACTGTAACTATTTTTTCCTCGCAGGTCTTTAGGTGCAGTTCTAGGCTGGACTGTGGACGTCATCGGTGTGTCAAGTGCTAACGGAGAAACATCCAGAAGGCCGAGGGCAGCTGTGAAGACTTTGGTCAGCTTCATCTGTCTAAACGGAGGAGAGGTCATTCCCTCTGAAGAGGTTCAAAGTGAGAACTTGATTTTCAATAACGAACAAACATATTTGTCACACATCTCTCCTGTCATTAGATATGTTTGTGATAGTCATGTGACTGGTCTGTCCAATCGTGTTGGAGCGGTAACCTTCCTGATCTGTTGTGTGTGACCCATCAGTAAAGTGAAGACCCTGTCAGCTGAGGTGAAGCAGGCGCTAGTCCAGGTGTTTGGGGACAGTCTTCATTTTGACATAGAAACAGGGCCTCAAAACTCAACTCCTCCAACCAGGCTGTGGTCATCGCCCTTGGCGTTCTGTTGGCCGTGAGCATGGTGGGATTGATTGCTTCTGTGGCCTTGATCATCAGGTGAGAACGGAGACCATCAACATCACATCAACTTTTTAAGTATGTCAACGTTGACATGTCAACAACTCAGATAATGCAAGTTAAACTGACTAATAAAGATTGAAGTGATTTTTGTTACATTTTAAGGTTGGATCCAAGATAAATCTCAGACTCACACTGAGAAAGAAGTTTAGAAGAAGTTCATTGGCCCCAAATGGCCACTCATTGAGGATCGTGTACTGTGTAAGACTAATTTATTATCTTTAAAACCTTTCAGGTTCAAGAGGACAGAGAAACACCAGGAGGATTCAGAAGACCACGGTTTCAAGTAAGTCCTCTGAACAACTCTTCATGTTAAAATGTCAACACAGCGCTTGATTTAAAGTCTGTTTTTAATGGAAATCTCCCCCCACAGGAACATGAACTTTGCTGGAACACAGCAGGTAACTAAGTAAATCATTCAGTTCTTTAAAGCATTCAAATACAATTCTGAAAAGTTAAAACAGAGCTGAAAATCAGTGATTTGTGTTACAGGGACAGATGAAGGTTAAAAGAGAGAGGGCCAGAAGACGAGAAGACGACGATGGACAGACAGTCAGACAGTGAAGATGAGCCAGTAAAAACTGGCAGTATGAGAATTAAACCGAAGTTCCAGACAGGCGACAAAGACAGCGACGATGATAATTCTGCTTTCTGATCTGAACACAGCTTTCAGTCTGACTGTATGGAGTCTGCAGAGTGCAGCTAAAATAATTAGTTACTTTTAAGCTGAAACTATATTTACAACAAGAAACTAGCCACAGTTAAGCCTTAGCCTTAAAATTATTCTGAAAACTAAAAGCCAGAGAAGAGATTTAAGGAGTAAATCCTCTCATTCTTGGTGTTTATTTTAGGTGATGAAATTCAGATTCATTTATTGTCTCGATGTTGGCTGCTGAAGCTTAGAAAACAGTCCTCATTTCATCAAAAACATTTTCAACATCTATTATAAATTGTTACATTAATCATCATTTCTCAAAATGTCATAAAGGGCAATTAACTTTTTAATTAATGTTTTTAAAAGTGTATTAAAATCAAAAATGTCCAGAATAAATGTTTCCCAGCGGCACTCTTCAGCCTCCATACGACCACACTGCACAGTAGCTGATTCTTTAAGATGAAACCAGAGCCCGACTGACTGAATTATGTCAGCTCATGTTCAGCCTGAATGAGACAAATCATGAACAAAACGTAATTTTATCAACAGAATTCTTGAAGAGGGAGATTCATTTTGGTCAAAATGCTCCTGAAACTCCAGTGCCAGACTTTATGGTTAAAGAATATATTACTAAGGACATACCATCACTGTGTGTAGATGTGTTATTATCTGTTGAATATTATTTGAGTATTTAATTTGTTTGTAAAAACTGCTTCCATAAACTAAACTGAGCTGAAGATGATATTGTAAAATGTATCTTACCTCAGTTTAGGTTTTTTTTTTCTTTAATGCACTTTATTAGCAAAAATGTAAATATTAATAGAGCTCTGCAGTAACACTTCACACATGAACCGTTTTTAACAGTAATGTGGACGAGAAACAAACAATATGAACAATGAATAAAACAGTTCCATCATCCAGAGCTTGTTTGATTTCCCTTCATCTACTTGTATCTAGTCTGAAAAGTCCTTCAATTTGTGAACTTGTTAAAATTATGTATTTTTGTTTGTTTTTTGCAGTTTTCTAATAAATTTAAGGTCCAGAGTGTCAAATTTAGAGGGCTCTATTAACAGAATATGGCAGAACATGTTATATAATATTCAGAACTGTGTTTTCATTAGTACATAATCACCCGAGAAGAAAAATCATTTTGTTTTTGTTACCTTACCGCAGTATGACTGCGTTTAACTTTAAAAGACCGATGATGATTGTTGCACCTTTTAAATTCAGGCCAAAGCTCTGCGCAGCTCCAATCATACGCATGTAAGCAGTGTGACATAAAGAAACGACACTGTACTTACACTCTTTACACTTACTGTACCGGGGTTTGTGATCCATTTCGCTTCCCGTCTCCGCTGCAGGACACCCAGGTGATGAAGTGAGCGTCGCTCTGCAGGCTGGAAACGTTTCAAACTATTCTCTTGAATGACTGAAGGAAGAAGAGGGGGGAAAAAAACCTCACAGCTCCACATGGGTTTCAGTTCATAGTTCTTCATATTAAAACTGTTTTTATTAATTTATTCTCTATAAAATAAATCAGAAGAAAAATCAGAACACAGCAGAAGCGAAAATAAACAATAGATTATGGAATGTACTTCACTAAAGAAAATAAAAGCTCCAGCTGGTCCAACATGGGGGCTTTATTTCAACCACAGTCAAATAAAGCACCGCTTTTTATATATTCATATATATATAAAGATATTGTATATATATTTATATAGTTTTCATATACACCTTCAGGCATGACTAGAGAGGATTCTTTACAGAATCAAGTTTCTCGTGGTTCTCTTAATGTACAGGTAAACTCAGTTTCTGGATATTAAACCACAGAAAAAGTCAAGGCAACCTTTTTTTTTTTTTGCCTCGTTCATAAAGTACAAAACTGGCACAGAGGACGACCATTTTTATACACAGTAAAAATGCAATAAAATTAAATTACATACAGAGGAGACAAAAGTTCTGTAAACCTTTCCCCGTTACAGCAAATAAATCACTTTCCAAAACAAATCAAATCAGTATAAAACACAAAACCAAAAAACAACAAAACAAAAACTTTTTTTTTGCCCTTTGAAAGAAATGTGCTATAGCTTGTACGACTTTTTCTGTTTTTTCTTCTTTATTTGTCAAACGAGGGGTCGGCTGTGCGTGGAGTCTGAGTTTTAAAGAGCGAAACGACACGGCGGAGCCACTGAAGCCGAAAAAAAACCGACCGACTGAACATCAGCAGAAGGCACGAACAGCAGCAGAGCACACAAACAGCAGAAGAAGAAGAAAAAAAACAAAACGAAAAGCAGGAGAGAGTTTTTTTCCCTCTGAGCAGAATTCAGATTTCTGAAGAGAAAAAAAAAGAAGTTTCGTTAAAGATCTCATGGCGGCTGTGAGTTGATGATGTCATGAAGAGGGCGGGCCTTTAACGGACAGTTTTGCTAACTATGGCGATGGTGGCTTCCACCGTCCTGTACAGCATGTCCAGCATGTCAGGTGGGGGGCCGGCGCTCGGAAACGCCTGTGCGGAGGGGGCGTGGCCACTGCAGCCCTCTGGCCCCTCCCCCACCAACCCAAGGGCTGATGGGAAGGCAGCATCCTCATTGAGGGGCGGGGCCAAGCTGCCCGCTGGTCTTAGAGCCCGCCTCTTTCTCTTCCTTCACCTCCCTCTGACGTGGCAGACATCGCCTCACCCCTCCTACCCTCCTGCTGCCCTGCCTCCTCCTCCTCGCCCGCTGCCATATGTCGAGCGGGCTCAGGCTCCTCCCCCTGCACAAACCCCTCCCCCCCGCCTCCTGCAGCAGGGAGGACGAGGAAGAGAACGAGGAGGACGACGATGAAGACGCCTCCATCTTCTCCTCTTTTTGGGGAGGAGTCCAGGTCCCAGAGGAGGTGGGGGCGGGGTCAGGAGAGGGCGGGTCCTGCTCTGTGCCTGGGTCGATCAGCGAGGAGGAGTCCCGCGTCTCTGTGTCCGAGGTGCTGGTGGGCGTCAGCGCTCCTGGTGGTCGGGCTTCGGCTCGCTGCAGGGTGGGAGAGCCGAAGAGGAAGAGGAGGAAGGAGGAGGAAGTGGAGGCCACGCAGAGTGTCGCTGCCGCATCACCGGCTCTGTCGTCGTCACTGCTCACCCTCCGCCGCTTCACCGGTGTGGCTCCTTCATCCTCAGCTGACACACACACACACACACACACACACAACCATCATTTTGCTGCTTCATTACTTCAGAGTCAAAACTTCTAAATCTAGACGTTTAAACAGTTTGCAGTTTTTACATACAGGACATGTTAATTTAATTAAATGAGCCTGAAACTGTCTCTGAATGTGTGTGTGTGTGTGTGTGTGTGTGTGTGTGTGTGTGTGGTACCTTTGGCCTTGTGGTCCTTGGCCTCAAGCTCCAGAGCGCTGCGCTGTTGGACACAAACTCGACAGCGAGCCAGCAGCTCCTGCAGGGCGGGGCAGAGGGCCGGGTCCACGGCCTGAGGAGGCTGAACGGAGAGCAGCAACACCAGCACCCTCAGATCCTGACACACGGAGAAAATAAATATCACATAAATATAAAATAACTGGAAATAAGAGGTGATGTGAGTGTGTGTGTGTGTTCATACAGCGTTGAGCAGGCCGCTGGTCTTGCTGAGCTCCAGGCGATGTGCTGCCAGTTCAGGCTGCAGGCTGCTCTGTTCATTCAGCAGGTTCGTCACCAGAACACCAATCAGGTTGGAGCAGCTGGGACCAGACAGCACCTGGACCTAAACACAGCACACACACAGACACAAGAGTTGCTATGACAGCATCATCTAGACAAATGTTGGCACAGATACAGACTAAACAAACAAAACAATTTAAGATGTTAAATATCACAAAAAAATAAATAAATAAAGGTTTTATCAATAAGACAATTCTGCAGAAGTTTGGTGTATTTTTATACTCAGAGGACAAATGAAATGATGAATGAAGGAAATTCATCCATCCATCAGCTACACATCAGGGTCACGGTGGGGCTGGAGCCTATTCCAGGTGACACTGGGCGAGAGGCAGGGTACACCCTGGACAAGTAGCCAGCTAATCACAGGGCACATAGAGACAAACAACCATTCACACTCACATTCACACCTACGGGCAATTTAGAGCCACCGGTTAACCTATTAGGTCCATGTCCAGGAACCATCTTGTTGTGAGGCGACAGTGCTAACCACTGCACCACTGAGCCGCCTCTGAAACATAACGTGAAGAAACTTAACTAGACTAGAGAAAGTTCCAGTACAGCTCTGCAGTTTGTACCTTGTGCAGGAAGCAGGTGAGGAAGGAGTAGGCCACGTTGTTGTTGAGGAACGTCCTCTCGTCCATCAGGATACACTTGATGTATTCGCTGAAGGCCGGATCCTCACACAGCAGCTTCACGCACGTTTTAGCCAAAACAGACTGAAACAAGAACAACTCAATCAACTCAGTGCTACAGTCTGTGTAAAAGAGTTATTACTAACAACGTGTCCGGATTCTTGAAATGAATCTTTAAATCTGATGTACTGTGATGAAGTTTAAAATGTAACCACACCTGTGACTGACAGAGCTCCGTCCACAGTTTGGGAAAGAGAGCGAGGTGCAGAGGAAGTCCTTCATACGCTATTAACACACCTGAGAGAGAGAGAGAGAGAAAGTGTTAACATTCATACCTGAGTTTTTTATGAACGATACGCACCACACAAACACAAAGGTCACACGCACTGAGTTTGACGAGTGTGTCTGTGAATTTCTCGCAGTTGATAGCGACGCGACACAGCAGGTGGATGAACTGGTGGTAGGACAGGAAGTAATCCAGCAGCATTCGGTCGTACACCTCGTCTTTACCCTGGAACACACGGAACACTTTTGTAACCGGAGTAAACACTCAGATCATTTAATAATAAAATAAAACTTCACACATCACAGATTTTGCACTTTGTCTTGAATGAAAAATGACTGACCAATTATAAAATAGTGAAATTTAAGTTCAATGTGCAATATCAATTCACGAGTGATGAAGGCAGCGCACATCAACCTGTCGATACATAAGACCTGTTCTGACAGGTCATGTGAGAGTGGGGCCGGTCATGTGACAGGCGTGTTACAGGTGAACGTACCTTGCTGCTCTCCACCATGGAGGGCAGCAGACACATGTTGAGCTCTGGTATCGGAGGTCGGAATGTTGGTTCTTGGCTCCCATTCAGCTTGCATGTCTCTCTGCAGGGGCAAGGTAGGGGTCCGAACGGACACTGAGGAGACACACACACGAGCAGGCAGTCCTGACCTTAATATGAGGCGGTTGATTAGAACCATAAATCTTAATAAATCAATCATTTTAAAAGATGTGATTAAACCTGCAAGTTTCTTGCATCTCCTCAGCTTAGCACTTTATATTTTACACAGTTCGACCTATGGAGCGTTTTTACACATTTTACACACGTCACATCCACATTATTATTGTTACACTGCGTGTTGTTAAAATTTATCAGCTTATTTGTTTACCTCCAACATTCATTACAGTAGTATTAAAAAAATAAAGTCCTTGAATACCTTGAAAATAGCCCAGTGCAGGCTTATATTTTGCCCAAAGGTTTATTCATCAAGTCAGGATAATAAAGCTTTTCAAAACAGACCCATCTCTGACCGCCTCTCCCTCTCCTTTCTGACTCACCTTGATGAGCTCATTCCTGAAAATTGTAAACTTAATTCAGCCTGGCTGGAAAGTGATCCTTACATTGACTGGCTTTCAACTGCTCTGTGTTAGTGCTGACTCTTCACTACTCCTGACCAGTGGGTTAGGAACTGCTAGTGATTAACTGCTGCTAGGCTAAAAGTTTAAGTACATCGTCTGTTGTACTAGGCCACATTTTGGCCTCTGTCGTGACTCCAAAACAAACTTTTGGTCTCAACTTGAACTGAACATCTGCAGAGTAATTCGATATGTTCTGATCTATTGAAGTTAGACCCAATACGAGGTGAATTAAGTCTTGTTCTGGGGGCCATCTGGACTGGAAGGAGCCTGATCTGTGATGTTCTGCTACTGCCGACAAACACTGTACATCGACTGACTGATCTGGGCATCCTGAGTTTTTGACTTTCCCTCCGTGTGTTTAATTCTTCTGAACTCACGGCAGTAGTGACACGTTTTTTACTTCATACGTTGTTCTTGCTGGTTGTGTAAACGGCAACAAAGAAGGACTAAAAACAGGAGGCGTAGGGACGGGGGGGGTGAGGAGACTCACTGGGGATGTTGCTGTGGTGGTAGGTGCAGTGGTTGTGCTGCAGGAAGGGGACCAGAGTGTGCAGGAAGTCGTGAGGACTCAGCAGAACGAGTTCCTTCAGCACGTCTGCAGGAACCAGAACAAGGGACACAAAAAATTACAGTCAAAGAAAAACACAACACATGCATCTCGGTTAACATCACAGAAATGGATCATAGATGTGTGTGTGTGTGTTACCCAGGCAGGCGTTGCGGAGTTCGGGCGGGCTGTAGGAGTTGAGGAGTGTGAGCAGCTTGTGGGCAAGTCGATCCTCTCCTGCCACTGGATCAGAGCCTGCTTCACGTCGGATGACAAGACAGAAGAGAAACATCTGTTCAGAACAAACTGGCGGCCGCATCATCTACCGCCGCTAAACTGTGTGACTGTGCTGGTGGGTGTGATGGGTGAGAGGGCCTGACCTTTGCGCTGCAGGTACGGCCGGGTGGCTTTGAGAACAGACAGGAAGATGGAGAGCAGCTCCACCAGGTCTCCAGTGACGTGACACGCCGTCGCCTCGTGGTACATCATGTGCAGAGTGTTGAAGGACTGCAGGGGACAGACGGACAGAGAGCGTCCCGTTATTTACAACAGCTGTAGGACGCCATGTCGAGGTTGACGTCAATATTATCGGTGTTGTTGTTGACTTCAATGTACGCATGCATTCAGACGAATTAAAACTCCTTGAGAGTCATCTTTTCTACTCTAAGCTCGATAGAGCATGTTCAAAGGTGAACAGGAAAATGTGCAACATCTGATGCTTTCACGTCTGATGTAGAGAGAATATATAATTATAATATAATTATAATATAATTTTCTAGCTGGACCCTATTTTCCAATGTTCTGTGTCAACGTGACTAATGGGGACAAGTCTTGAATCTTATGAAGATGACTGTCACAGTTACTGTCAATCCTGTTTATCATGGCACCCCTAAATCCTGATCGTACCTCAGTCATGAGGATGAGTCCTCGGTTGAAGACCACCAGCAGACGGTCCTCGTCGTTCTCCAGCAGAACCCTGAAGGCACTGAGAGAACAACAAAACCAGCGTTAGATACTGGAAGCAAATTTTAATATTCAGTCGCCGAAGTTGACATTTTCTAACTACACGACTTCTAAGTATGAAAGTATGAAAGTGTGCGAGCGTCCTGACCTGATGAGCGTGGTCCAGCAGGAGCGACCGTCCAGGCAGCGCAGGTAGCAGCTGATGGTGGTTTTCTTGAACTGTTTCACGTCCTCCAGCTCTTCTTCTCTCATGTCGGCCCGCTGCGCCACAAACAGCTGCATCAGGTTGAACAGCTCCTCCACCGCCTGCAGGGGGCAGCACACACACACACATTTTTAATGATATATCTGTATCTTAAAAATACGAAAACATTAGTTTTGACCTCACTGACAATATGGATGAAGATTCATTTAATTGTTTTCATCGTCCTGTCTACGTCTGATTCATCAGATCACATCAACATTTTTGCACGATTAATTTAAAAGTAAAGGTGGAAACACTTCCTCTTATTGGGCACTCAAGCCCCACATTCAGTGTTTGATGTTGTCTTGATGCTTCTTATTATATTATGCTAAATGCTGTTCATGATGAAAAAATAAATCGTGCTACATCACGATTCATTTTTTTAAAGTGGTAATGTGTAAACTACACGAAGCCCTCATTTTTCAGAAAGACTGTAAGGAGAGATCCTGTTTAAATTCAGTTAAATGAATAAATCAATCTTTTTTTTGTCTCTGAGCATTTTTGTAATTAGATTTTCTAATTCAATCTTTTGTTGTCTGCCTTCAGACAGATTTGTTCTGTTTTGTATTTGTTCTGTTAATGTTCTCTGTCATGCTTTCTCTTGGGGACCTGCCTTGACCAGAAGCAAACGAGATAACACATCTGGAGGTCAATTAATTTAAAACACAGAAACAACTGATTGTTTTGATTCTTAAGAACAACTGTGTGCCCTCATTTGTAGGTTTGGTCCCTGTGAGCACAGGAAATGTAACATAGCCAAAATCAGGGTTTCCACCACCTCTTAAACAATCACTGTTACAACAATGATAAATAGTGTGCGTGAAGTGATGACGCAACTGCAGGAAAGACACGTGGAGGCCGCTTTACTAATGCTAAGTTAAAAAAATTTGTAAAAACTTTGTTTCTACCCAAAATTGTCTAATTTCCAAAATTTTTAAGGCCTGATTTTTTTCCTTAATTACACATATTTCACAAGGATGTCAAGGACCTGTGGGAACCTGAAACAGGACTTCTAACATTCTAACACTTCCATGCAGTGTGTAATTCCAGCTTTGCGAACTATCCTGCAGTCTCTGATCGCACGCAACACAGATTCTCCACCACCCAGGGGTACTGGCTGGCGTGCGGCGTCAGGTTCTTGAAGGCCCACTGGATGTTCTGGTGCTGCGCCAGCTGGCGAGTGAAGGCGGGGCGACTGCTCGCAGCACATGCGCAGGATGCCGTAGTAGGCGGGCAGCATGCCGCGGTGAACAGCACCACCTCCTGGTCATCGTGGTCAGCCAGATGTAGTTTGAAGGCGATGTTCTGGTCACCACGGGGTTCTGCACCACCAGGCGGACGTTCTCCGGACAGTCCACGCACATGTTGTACCAGAACGACAGCAGCGCCTGCTTGTTGTGATTGGTGGCGATGGCCGGCTCTGAAAGTTTGGGCTGTGGACAGAAAAGAGAACAGCGTGACGAAGT
>JABGLX010000351.1:0-45176 GCA_014281875.1 Nibea albiflora | reverse complement strand
AGATTTACTCTTGTCCAACGGCTTCCTGCCCGGGCACACTCTCCTTTTCTCTTATTAGCTCTAAAATCTAAGGCCATCCTTAAAAAAAAACTGTCCACAGAAATAAATCCTTAAAGCCTCATTGGTGTGAACTCAAGTGTCTGAATACATTAACTTTCCGCACACGGGTTCAAAGTTAAGTCACCAACCCAAGTAACTTTTTTCTTGTCTAATTAAACCTACTGTCTGTATGAAGGAATTGAAACACAATAGACTGCGCACTACCCAGGTCCCAGTAGTCTTTGCCCGTTTTGGAACTGTGTGACTTTATCTCTTACAGGTGGGATAATGTGCGCAAGCATGTGCAACGTTCAAATCCAACCGTATGGCAGAGGAGCTGTCTGCACTGCAGCTGGTGAGGAGCTGTCTCGTCAACATTACACTAAATCCCTTTTTTTTTTCAGGCTCTATCTGTTTTATTTTTATTCTTACTCTTTCCACCTCTCTTTAGGAGTGTGCAGACAAAGAGTCTCAGATTGAAAGGTCCCTGCGGGAGAGAAAAGCCGTGGAGGAGGAGCTGGAGAAGGTATCTGTGAAAGTATCAGTTACACCACAAAAAAAGAAGCTGCTGACGCTAGCTTCAGAGTCTGATAGCATTTGAGATGTTTTTTAATGCTGCTTGTGGTTTGTTTTGGGTGTTTTGTTTAAGGTGTATAAAGAGGCAGCAGAGCAGAGCCAGAGTTCAGGAAGATTGATGCCTCCACCAGAGGTGTTTAGATGCAGAGAGGATGAAGGACGACATGAGCCTTACGCTCTCAAAGCACCCAGAACAAACTGAAAAAGATAGAAATGGAGTAAGTTTGCACTGGAGCTTTTCTTCACTATTACTGGGCAGGAGGTTGAGCTCTCCACCTTTACTCCGTTCCTTCCCTCACCTAGAGCGTTCACAACAGCAGAGGGAGGGCCCAAGTGGCTCCAGCTGCTGCCAATAATAATGGTTGTATAAAAATAACAATTTGTCCTCTCTTCTTCCTCTCTCTGTCTCACCCCTCTCTTTCTTTCTTTCTTTCTGTCTGTAGCTACAGTGAGGAGCTGTCACGCTGCCCAGAGAAGACGTGCGCGGCTACAGGCCGCTTGGCCGCAGCCCGCGACGACTGTGTCGGCGTCAGCGACGAGCGGCTCCAGCTGCAACAGGAGAACCTGCAGCTCCGCAGGGAGATGGATGAGCTGCGCAAGGCCACCCTGCTGGTCCAAAAGAAGGCCAAACAACAGGTAACTCGGTGATCGATGGCAAAGGAATGGATTGCAAGAATGTGTGACCTCTGCAAGAACTGCCAGAAAAGACAAGTTTAAAGACAGAGTGAAGTTGGATTTTTGTGCAGAGCTTTATGTTTGAACAATACAAGGCCAGAGGGCTAGACCATTAGAGACGGATGGAAAAAGAAGGAAGACAGTGGAAGGGATATAGGGGGAGTAGAGGATGGATAGCTAAGGGGGCATGGCACTCGTGTGTTAGCATACTCGCGTCTCCTAATTTGTACTGATACAGCTGAGGCTGATGGGAATGTCATTATGTTTGCGGGTATTTGCTCGTGAACCAACGGACAAATTGTTTCATCTCAGTCCGCCTGGCAGTTGTTGATGTCAGTCTGGATCAACCTGGGTGACCAACACACCGACACTGCCATCCCTGGAGGCATGCTGCTAAAATGGTCAAAACCGATGGAGCAGAAATATCCTTAGTCCTGAGAGGATGAGTGGAATCCAGTCTAAAACCCGTGGATCCCACAATTCCTATAATGCAACCCAATAAGTTTTAGAACTTTTGTAAGATGGCCCCAGCCTTCTTCTTTCAAAACTCCTAATCTTCAGTTTGTAACTCAGCTTTACGTGGTATAAATTTGCTGTCTCCGAGCCCAAGCTGAGATAGCTTTGATGACACTGTCAGGATTATTTTCTCAGACTTTAGAAAGCTCCCTCTAAAGTCACAAATGACATTGTACAACAGCTTTTTTTTTTTTTTTTTTTTTTTTTTCAGGCTCAGTAGTACGTTTCGTACCCACGATGAGTAAACTAATCTTCATATGTAAAATCAGTGGAGTGCCACTCATTGAGTGCGAGAAAAGATGAAAGCAGCGGGGAAAGAAAAAATGGATTTTGCTTAGCCTGCTGATCTGTAGTGTTTGCCAAACAACTATTTGGATCAACAGTTGGAAAGCTTTCACTGAACGAAATATTTGGAAAGTTGCAAAGAAGGTGGTGGGATAATTGGCAGAAGTTAAAAACAGGCGGACACAATACGTGCTTTCCACACAAGTCATGCTCACATGAAGTGACAATATTGAAAGTTAACAAATCGCATTTCTTATAATTAGTTCTGACAAGGTAGGGCGTTTGAAATGAATTTCGGAGCACAGGGATGACCTCATGCCCTCCCACCTGCCAGGTGTCACAGATGGAGCAGGAGTACAGCCTGAAGGAGCAGGGACTGGACGCACGGCTCCGAGAGCTGGAGGAATGCAGCCGAAGCTCCAGCGCCGATCTGACGCGCCTCCTTACGGCGCAGCAGAAAAGTACTCAGCGCTGGAAAGAAGAGGCCAAGAACCTGGTTCAGTCCTTTGAGACTAAAATCACAAGCCTCAAGTAAGAACTTGTGAAGGCAGATTTAGAAGTACTAAAGAAAGGAATGAAGGATACAAATGCACTTTGGGACCAAAAGGTTGCCAGTTTAAATCCTGAAAATGATTTTTTTTTGTGTGTTTTTGGACATTTTTGAAGGACAAAATATATACAGGAATTGAAAGGGGCTGCTGTGCTAACCCAAAGTCCACGGCTGAATGTTTGCCCCAGTTCAGTTGGTGGTGCTCGAAAAAAACAAAGCAAGGCTGAGCACACAGTTTCTGTAACTGATGGACTCCATAAAATAATATTTAATACAATAACCTCATGAGTGCAATACAAACCGGTTTTATGATATAAGAAATAATCCTTTTGGTAATACTTCTTATACTGCCTAAGGACTGTTTTTTTATTTTTTTTATTTTATTGTATCACTCTTATCACAAAAACTGGATGAAGGACTAGCAACAGCTAAGGTGCAGCACCAAAGATTTCGATAACATTTGAAACCAAAAATTGACTTACCGCTTGAAGTTGTTTTGCCCTCAGCAACAGCTGTACTATGGTGAGATGGGGTGTGGGAAATATTGAACACTAATAAAGCTTTATAACTGTTTTGGTCTCTTTGAGAAGTGGCTTATCTCGCTCTCTCTTGTTTTTAATGTCTATTTCAGGGCAGAACTGAATCGGCAGAAGCAGCGTTCACATGAGCTTGAGATGCAGCTTGAGACGGACCATAACACTGTTGCTGAGGTTTGTGTAACACAGAGAACATACACATGCAACCCTGAAGCTTGATTTCCAGTAGGAGAGGGTTTAGTGTGAAAGGGAGATGAAAAAAAAAAGTCAGCAACTGTTTGAAAATGTTGAGATGAGATGTTTGTCCTGATCTGTAGGACACTGTCTTCTTGCTGAGTGGAGGAGCTGCCCTTTGCTGTTCAGACCTGACCAGCTGCTGTTAGCCTCTCCAAATGTCAGGCCTCCTTTGTAACAGTGCCTTCAGACAAGCAGCTACAAAAAGACAAGAAGCAGGACAAGAAGCATTTTACTAGAAACCTAAAACACAAGTGTCTGAAGTGCCGAGCAGCATACCAAAGACCGTCTAGAAAAAGTTGCACTTCCAGCCTGTGGACTGAATAGTTGCAGTTTAGCCTAGATGTACTTTCTAAATGTGATATGGTAATTATGTTGTTGCAGAAAGTGTGGCACAGTTTTAAGTTCAGAGAATGCACGATGAACTGAAAGAAGTTGGGTTTGCTCAGCAGAAAAGAAGTGATACAATAATAAGGATTAATAATGAAGATATTTCGCATATTTCTAAAAGCAGAGCCCACACATCATAACAACAGCCAGAAATCAAGCATGTGACAATGGATAGTGATAATTAAATGCACTGCAGCGACTTCTGTGTCCGACTCCAAGTAACTAATTGGCATACGTGCGTCTGTGCAGTACGAGAGGCAACTAGCAGAGTATCAAGAGAAGACGAGTCGTCTCCAGAGGCGACTGACACAAGCTGAACAGAGGGCAACTACTGCTTACACAACAGGTATGGATGATTACAGTACGTGTCCCGTCCATGGTGCGATTGACTTATCCAACTGAAAACTGACATTATTTCTCTGTTGTGCTTTAACAGCTCAGTATGCTGGCGTCACAGCGAAAGAAAATGGTCGATCCAGAGACTGTGTAACTGTCACTGTGCCGTACACTCTGCACCCTATACATGTCGCACTTTCTGTTAATATATCGACGCTTTTTTGGCCAAAGGCAAGACGACGACAGCGGCGTTGTCAGTGCTCTGCTGATTCAATAGAATCGTGTTCCAATTTTCTACACTAATGTTGTACCAAATGTTTTCTTGTGAATTGTATTCATGAGGACGTAATCTTTTTGTGTAGAATTATCATATTTGTTATAAGTATTGAATAAACATCTTTTAAAAAAAACAACCATGACCCTGCTCTTTATTATGTGTACACATACATGTGTGGGGGTGTGTGATGGCAGTTCAGCTTTGGTTCCCGGGTGACACACAAAACCAACAACGTGCAGTTGTTTGGCTGCGTTGCATGCTGGGAGAGACTTGGGTTGCTAGGAAACAGTAAACCTAAGGTGTCGGGCAGTAACCGTGCATCGGAGTTATAGAAAGATCTATCACGATAATAATAATTATAACAACAGCTATATCGAAAACATTTCGGGGCTGGATATTTGAGACGGTAGGCGGCATATTTGTTATACATATTTATGATAATTCTCATTTATACGTAAGTTCAGAAATGATAAGGTAACACTTAACGTAACACCTAAGATAACGTAACATTGCGCAACATAAAACGAGACTTAAGCTAACGTCACTAAGTTACTCACAAAGTTAGTTGTGAAAATAATGCAGTTTGTCTGTGCAAATTTGGCTGGTTGGTTAAAATAACAATATTAGGCTGACATTACTGCTAAGTCCTCTGTCCTGCCGTCCCCTCGCTGACCCGGGCCCTGTTAGGATACACGCCATGGCCTCTTCATCTCCGGGGCCCTCTCTGCCGAGCTGCTCTCGCCAAAGCAGGGGAAATGCGTCCAGAGGTAGGCCTAACTAATATTAGAGCTTTTTGCTATTTCATGAAAGCATGCTTGATATTTCCTACGTGTCATACTGTATGAACAACAAGCCTTAAATGTTAGCAGTAAACTTGAAATCCATTTGCCGTACTGTCTCAGCGCTGCTGCACAAACCCCCTGAACTGCAGAGCCCCACCATCCTACCAAGACTTCCAGTCCACGATCAAGCCACACAGGTAATCATTCTGAGACTGTAATACCTACTGTACACCCAATTTAGTACTCCTTAGCATACATAAACAGTATGCAGACGTCTTTTGAAGATGTCACTTTCTCTCCTTAATCTAGGCTGTGCTGAAGAGACGCGTCAAACGGACACAACCAAGTCTCAAGCACTTAGAAACCCGCGAGCGGATGTATTTTGCAGGCTGGCACAAACAGTCACCTCCATCTCAACAAACCAAGCAGCCAGACGGGCGCCCTGTGTCATCTGTCCGCCTACCTCCTCTGGAATCCGCGACCAAGGTCAGTGACATGTTTTAGAGCAGGATAAGCATTGCTTAAAAGATGTCTATAGTGCATGATGGACATGTTCATCAGATATATCTTAGAGATGAAATTCATAACTCTAAAATGAAGGCAATGCTTAACCCCAAGATTTTTTTCATAGCTCCAATTCATTGTTTATTGCTCTTAAATGAGCTACTTCCAGGATTCCAGGCAGTTCATATATCTTTCTAACTCTCCACCACTGCTCAGGTGTCCTCCCATGTAGCGCCATCCCCTACTCCGCCCGCACGGCCTTTTTCCATCATGACTGGTAGACACCTGGACACATCGGTGTATACAGTGTATAACTACAGTAAGAATGACTTTTGATGATCAGCTCTGAAGGTGTATTGTCAGTGTGTGACAATGACTATGAGCTTGCAACCCTTGAGCACTGGGAAGAGGAGTATAACAGCCACTGCAAACTAATCCGCATCCCTTACATCGGCCTCTTCAAAAAAAGGAAATGTTTTCTACACCTGGCGCAGCATAGTTTGCAGCAGGAAGTTCAATATGGCCAAGAACATGCTCCGAGATCATTTGTTTATTGTCAATCAGGTATGTGACAGTGTGTAATTTGGGAGTGGGGTTGTATGAGGCACTGCATCTTCTGTGACTTCTGTCTGCTTCTCCAAACTGCTCTGTACTGTATAGCTGACAGACTGACCTCATGAGTATCTCATACAACCCCATTCTTTAACGATGTCTTAATGAGAATGCAATATCATACATTATATGCAGAGAGAAATAATATTTGAGGTTATTATTAACATTTGTATATGCCATGCAGTTTCTTTGTCCTGCACTGATTGACATCAGGAATATGTGTAACCAAGTCAGTGACACAGGCTTGTGTCACATAAAGAAGAACCACACTTACACGCTGCAGGAGTTCCAGGACGTGCAGTTCAAACAACTGCAACTGGTACATTTATCCAAAAATTGGTCCACAATTTTGCAGTGTGTGTCCAGTACATACCCATTGTGTATGTTTGTGTGTGTTCATTGCCCTCATTTGTCCCTTTCTGTCAGGTGCTGACTGACTTAGAGAAGTTTCACGACCTGGTAAAGGAGGTGGCAGTTTGTGCCTCTCGCAACTTCTTGGTAGATTTTGAAAAAAAATCAGCAGGTGCGTTCTGACCATGGAGGCGGCGGGATGAAAATACATAGACCACAATGAGAAGTTGCTGATATCCCTCTCTGTTTCTTTACAGATGATGAAAAAAAAAAAAAGCGCAAAAATATTTTGCGGTTCACCAAGGTTTTTCGCACTTCGCGTCTCTGCTGGTGGGTAATGTTTGTTTTGTTTTATGTTTTTTTTCTTCATTTTTTTTCCCTTTAACGCTTTCTGATTCTTTTTTATGTCAGACATACAGATACATACAGATATTTTTTACATGACAATTGAAAAACACAGAAATGAATGATGGCTGAATTCCAGCCACATAAATACGCAGCATAGTTGAAGTGCAGCTGGATTCTCTTAGCATGGACTATTCAACCGCAGCTCCAGTTCAACTCTTCTCTGTCTCACCTACCTAGCTTTATCCGTCTTGTTGACTATATGGTCGTCAACACTTTGCACATCTTGGTGGTGAAAGCGGCGGCTAAATTACTAGCTGCAATCCAGGAGCAGGTTTGTCAAACGCCCAGCCAATCGACTATAGAGAGCTGGAGCCAGCAGTCTGAGCTTACCACTGACCCTTCAGAAGAAGAGACGGATAAGAAGGTAGCTCGTTGTTTTAATATTAATATTATTAACAGTGAAACAACAGAAATGAATATGTCCAAGCAGACACCAGTGTTTCATTTTTGGTGTTTGTGTGCCCTTATTACTCTATCAAGTCAAAAACTACCGACATCCATCCCATGTTCATCTCTGAGCTGACACTGGACACAAATGCTTTGACCTACAAACCCTCTGAAGAGACCTTTAAGGTTAGTTTTCAAAGTTGTTATAAACTGTCTTATTTTAAGTTTTGTTACTTAAATTTATTTCAAATGCGTGGTCTACTTCTTATCATTCCTACAGGAGACCATTGCAGACATCATTGGGCAGTTTGAGAAGACGATGATGTCAGTTAATTCTCTGGCGACAGATCCTGATATTGATTCGATGAGAGACACTGAACCGATAAAGGTAAAAAAAAATCCCCACTTCAAACTAACTAACACTGATGTGTACTTTCAGTAATTTAGTTCTAAATGTTAATGATGTGTCAAAAATCTTAATGTACTATTACATGTGACCTCAATCTGTCATATGGACTGTTAATGTTTTTTTTTATTTGTGTTTGTTAACATCTAGGATTTGAGAAATTATTATTCAGATGGCCCCTGTTTCGAATCCATCATGGAGAATGATGGCCACCTTCAAAGTGTCAAACAGGATATGATGGTCAGTTTTTTTTCTCTGGAGAGTGTACTTGGTCTGTTCAGTACTGTGTAGGTACAGACCTGACCTGTTTACCTGTTTACCTTTAGGAATCAATCCAGCTTGCCTTTGACGCAGCAAAAGTGTACTCAGGCATGTTTGAGCACTTTCGGCTATTCTACAAAAAGAACGAGAGTCTGGATCTGGATGCGATGCGTCAACAAGATCATGGTGATGTACTTTACATGAACGTGAACTTTATTTTTTGTAACATCTCCCACTCGCAATACAAAGAGCAGTGCAGTTAAAAACATGGCTGTTTAAACCGTGTCTGTGCCTTTGGTGAGTCATCACTTCAGACAGATTATCACCTCTCAGCTCCCCTCAGCCTTAAAGATGAACACAAAAAAAAGTTCTGTTTCCCTTCAGTGTTTCTCACCACTGTATCCTCGAGACATAACAAATGTTTTGAATGTATTTCCTTCTGCATAATGCGCTTCCAAAGCAGAACTTTTTAAATATTTAAAATCCTGCATTTGTTGAATCTGTTGTTTGCTAGCCTTTGGGATTCTTCTTCACTTCCCTGATTGGTACATTGCTATATAGCTTGGTGTGTTACTGCCACCAATTGGCAATCAGCAGAATACCAGCTGCATCAAATCACCCCTCTGCTCGCACATGTGCATTATACCAGCAAAATATGGACCCCATTCATGAAAACATTGCTCCATAGATGAGAGCAACCCAATACTTTGCCCCCTGCCTCCTTTGGGGTGAAAGCAGTGTCTCTAATTTGCCTGGCAGTTAAATGCAAATTCTGAAGTTTTTGTCAATTTAATAAAGAAATTATTAATTTATATTTCTACTTAGATGTCCATTTTCCAAAATCTTTTTTTTTGCAATATGAAAATCAACTTGCAGAAATATTATGTTTGTAAAATGTGTAAAATCTTTTTGATAGGGGTGTCTTCTAAGAGCAGATTGCCAACTTAATTAGTCAGTTATAGCAAAGTCTGTTCTTTTGTATTTGCTTCAGTTTTTCATTTGTCATTCATCAGTGCTACTCAGTTGTGTTGACTGAAATGGTGATGACTGTGCACTTGAAAGCAGCTGGGGAAATTCAGGAGAGACTGTTGGGAAGTGTTGAGTCTCTATAACTAATATTATACACAAAATACACACAGTACAGCCCAGACCAGCTCTACATGAAAAAAAGTCATGCGATAGACGAAGATAGATAAAATCTAGTTGTGCGGTGCACTGGTTAGCAGGTGACTTGTCCCCCAGTCCATTGCGAACCTGATAAGGATAAGGGGTTATTGAAAATTGATGGATTGAAGTGTTAATGGCAAATAAGTTTGGATGGAGGTAAAAAGGGGGGAAAACAAGTTTCCCATATATACTTATATACAATTAAACTAATTTGTTCAGGAGGTGAACAGAAAGGTATAGATTTGCTATTGAATGTACATATGTACACATATTGACTATGTCTGTGGCTGTATATGTATAAATATACATGAAATATATAGATTTTTTTCTGTATGTTGTGTAATTGTAGCCCATTCATCTCCTGAAAAAGAAAGAAAACCTTCAAAATAAGAAATAAAAAAGGAAAGCAAGCAAAATTTAATTAAAGCATGTAAAATAACACAGCTCTTTTAGACTGATGAATGTTGACTGCTTTGTCTTGTAGGTTTGTCCTTTTTGCAAACGCGCTGGAGTTGCACCACAGTGAGCATAAGGAGGCCTTAGCCATCCAAAAGAAGATACATCTAGGCTTACTGCTTGTGGACAAAACACAGCTCAAAGAAAAGCTTCTGTCTTCTTCGCTCAGCTGTCTGGAGGTGAGGACTAACTACATGCAAACACCAACTGTATAACTGCTGTTACACAACTGTTTTTGGTCGAAGAAATGTGGTGAGGTTCTGACTGTGCTCTAAACAACTTGAGGCAATGTGTCAATGAAACCTCACTGTGCTGGAAGTATAAGCACAGTACAGTGACATATTTGGAAGGGGAATTTTCTAATACATCTAAATAATGAATTAACAATACAGCAAAAATGTTAAAGGCATGTTGGAGTCATTGCACAGCCCTGAATCTCTCTTCCAGGTTATCAATGATGTGCTTAGACAGCTGGCTAAGAGGAAGGTAGATGCTCTCAGGGCAGAGGTGGACGAAGCCCTGTCAAAACTACAGTTTAGTCCCTCCACTACAGCTGAGCAAGCTGACTCCCTCACATTCCTGGATGAGATACAGGGAAGGGTAAGATGCACTTTTTTTTTTATGTTGATAGCTGTTTCTTTAGCAGTTAGGAGTGTTCATGACAAAAGCGTCAAAGCAAAGTTATTTTTACAGTATGTAGTCATGACCTAGTCTCCTCTCTTCTCCTCTGTCCCCTCCTTTCAACTCCTCTCCTCTTTACCATATCTGACTGTGTTCTACTACACTCTGTTCTCTCTTTCTTTTCCCCCCTCTCCCTTTTCTCCCTCCCACCAGATGACAGTGCTCAGAGAGGAACACAATACAGTATGTCAGATGTACAATCTGATTAACATGTACTCAGTTCCTATTCCACTTGACGATCAGATTGAGTTCAGCCAATTGCAAACCAACATAAACAAGTTGCAGAAAGACATTGATAAGGCAGCAGTGGTGAGGGACTCCAGCATGAACACTTTCTGCAGCAACCTGGACAAAGACATAAATGACCTGAACTCTGAGGTCAAGAAAGTAAAGCTCAAGTTACAGGTAGGTGGAAAAGTTGTATTTACTTTTGTATTTATGAAAGCTGGTCAGCCAAATTAAATGGGTCCTAGATCTGTTTGGAATTTTTTTGCATACTCTTGGAATACCAATTTTGTTGGTCAAGTTGTTTCTGTGTATAGGTATATTTATGCCATTTTTCTTTTTACTTGTCCTGTGTTTTTTCATGTTTAGGAGCCACAAATCCTTGACATCACTGCTGATTCCTCTAAAGTGCATCTGCTGCTGGAGGAGATCCAGATTTCTGTAGATGAGCTCCAGTCCCAGGCCTCTGCCTACAACTCCTACCAGAAGAAATTCAAGGTACTGTAATTCTTTTGACCATTTCAATACTCACAAAAAAACATGTTATGTGAAAAGCTTGATCCAAACACACTGTCATTTAAACTTTACCAACAAACATGTCAATGAACCCAGCCCAAATGAGTTTTCCCCTTCTACCTTTTGATGAATAAAGGTGGAGGTAACCAAGTTTGACTCCCTCGAAGAGTTAACTGCAGCGTTTAGGCTGAAGCAGCTGCTGTGGCACTCTCTAGAGGAATGGGACTCTTTACAAGACGGATGGAGGCAGGTGAGGTGGAACTTATTGCATGAGAGGGACTGAACACACAAACAGTATCATGTACAGACACTTATAAACAGCTCTTTGTCTCTTCTAAGCTTTACTGTGTCCACGTTCTCCTTTCCCCAGAGTACCCTTCAGCAACTGGACCTAGAGCAGTTTAGCTCACAGGTTATCAAATATGGCAAATACATCAACCAGTTGGAGAAGGGTCTGCCACAAAACAATGTAGTTCCAAGCCTTAAGGACAAGGTGGAAGTGATGAGGCAGAGGGTGGGTAGGACAACATGTTCTGTAGTGACGGATATTAATGTGTTATATTATGTGTGTAATGTGAGGCGTCAGTAATGTGGCATGTCATTACAAATCTGGTTTTGAAATGATGCCACATTTGTCAGTGATTTAGTTCTACAGCTTTGCGTTTCAATCTCAACCATAATCTTGTGTTTTCTTTCAGCTGCCTGCGATCACTGATCTACGTAACCCATGTATGAAAGCAGAGCACTGGGAAACTCTGGAGTCTGTTGTGGGGACCTCCTTGAATGTGGAAGAGCTTACTCTAGCTCGTTTGGAGGAGCTCGACATCTTCTCCTATGGCATGGAGATACAGGAGGTAACGCCCAATGTAGCTGCATAATGAGCTTCTCCTGCTATACTTGGTCACTACTGACTATTAAGTCGATTAAAGGGTCAGTATGTACTATGACATGCCCCTACATAATTAACTTAATATCCTAGTCTGACCTGAGTATATGGAGCTAACACGGTCCTTCACTTTTAGGTGTCAGGACAGGCTTCTGGGGAGGCATCAGTGGAGACCATTATTACAAAGGTATGTTTAAAGGGAACTCCAGATGAATATTTATACAGACATTATATTTCCATTTACCGTATATCTACTGGAGAAACTGCAGAAGAAGTATACTTAACCAGACAGGAGACTGTTGAATTAGAGTTACTTTAATTCTGCCATTTTGTGCCCACGTAAGCTAATTTGATGACTCATACTGTATGACTCAGCAATTACTGTTTTTTTTTTTTTTTTTTTTTTCTTTTAACATTCGTTAAAAAGATGCACACTGCACACAGTGCAGTGGGTGTGAAGTGGTAAGTTTTGGTGTTTCTATGGTTATTGGCTAGTGGCATGTGATGCACTGATGATTATTACATTATGATGATTACAACATTCATTTCAATTAAATTCGGTTTGTCGGTTTGATACAGGTGCAATCATAGTGAAATATATTCCCTTAACTAATATGAAAAGATAGAATAGAATGTAACAATATATAAAAAACGTATAAACAATAATGGATATTATTGAAGTAATGTGAGTAGAATAAGATTACAAGAAGTAATCTTAATGAAACTAAACAAGTAATCATAGTAGTAGGAGTAATAGATAGCAATAATTATAGTAGTAATTAGAAGTAAAAGAGGTAAGTCAGTATTCGTAAGGTGCAGACTTAGGCAGCATCCTCATTTAGTGTCCTAGTGGCCTGAGGGTAGAAGCTCTTCCTGACCCTCTCAGGGCTGGCCTGGTATATTCAATTCAGTTCTTTCTTCCTGATCACAGCAGGGAGAGGAGGCTGTTGTCTGGGTGGCTGTCCTTAAAGACTCTCCTACACTTACTTTTACAGCTTCTGGTAACAAACCTCTCCACGATACCGCAGGACCTTGCGGTATTGTTCTGTGCTGTTTATGTACCGGACAATGACATTCCCTGTCAGGATGCTCTCAGTGGTGCAGAAGTAGAAAATCCTCAGTCTTTGAGGGGATACCTGGAAGTATTTCCTCAAGCATCTGAGGTTAAACAGTCTCCACCCTGCCTTTCTCAATACTGAGATCATGCCAACATGGTTGGGAATAATAATATGTTATTAGTAGATATGATATGGCCTGGTATTAATTCTAACCAATTAGAATCAGTTCCTCTGATCCACTGTAAAAGCAATGCAGTCTCTGACATAGCAGACTGATAGTTTTGTAATGAGGAGCAGAGCCCAGACAGCTTTCTCTCAAGAGGAAGCTAATGTTCTTTCCCAGGAGGAGATTACAAAGAGTAAACAGATATATGGCACCACAAATATGCTGACAAAGATAAATGAATTCATGTTTTGTCTGGAAAAGAATAGTTCGACATTTGGGGAACTGTGCTTATTTGCTTTCTTGCCAAGAGTCAGATGAGAAGATTGATAACATTCTCGTAACTTTGTTAAATATGAAACTACAGCCAGGAGACAGTTATGTTAGCTTAGCATAAAGACTGGAAGCAGGGGGGTAAACAGATTGCCTGGCTCTGTCCAGTGATAAAAGAAAAGCTGCCTTCCTTTTCTAAAGATTAAACAAGCAAGATATTACTTGTTAACCCTCTGCTGTCCTATCAATGGCCCTCTCAGCTGGATAGGCTTCATATTGACTACACATGACGGTCTAAGTGCACCGTTGATTCGAATGAATATTTTATTAAACTGAAGTTTCTGGATAGAATTCAAATTTGTCCACCATGTTTTCTATACAAAAATGGTTTTAGATTTAAATATTAGTTATAAACCTAACAGCCACATGTGAAGTGATAATTAAATGTCATCACATATCCCTTTTTGAGTGATTCGTTAAATTGCATTATGATGACTGAAGCACCACTCAGACATTAATGAGGCCAGAGTTGTGCCTTGAGTAGGGCTACATCAGAAGATCATTTTCATTATTGATTAATTTCTCAGGTATCTCAATGAATCATTCAATAAATGTTATGTAAATGACTGGCAAAAGAGTTGATGATTATTTAATTGTTGAGCTTTAGTCTGAAATAGAACATATTTATGGAATGTAGTACAGTGAGCCCACACGGTTTAACCTCTGCCGCCTTGGTGTGCCATGCAGGTGGAGGATGTGTGGAAGACGGCAGACTTCACTGTGCTGTCTCACGGTGACTCCAAAGACGTCTTCATCTTGGGAGGCACAGATGATATCCAGGTACACACATACACACACACACACTAAAAAAAATAGTTGTGTTTAGGCACATCTAACTGTGTGTGTTTGTGTGTTTTTCCGTGTTTGTTTACTGTGAAGGTACTCCTGGATGACAGCATTATCAATGTGGGTACGGTGGCATCCTCTCGCTATGTAACTCCCATTAAGCTCAGAGTGGACACATTGCTCGCACAGCTGATCCTCTTCAGCCAAACACTGGTAAAGGATAAATAAAAGTATACAGTACTCTTTCTTTATCATTTCAAGGCTGTCTGCATGCTAAATGCAGATTTTAACTGGCTTCAAATATTACACAGGAGCTCTCCCTAGTGGCTGCAAACAAAAAGCCAAATTACTTGCATAAGGAAATTAAGCTTTATATATATTTTATATGTTTAATGTTTTATATTAGACTACAGAGACTAACAGTATCACATTTAAAACCAAAGTTTATTCATAAAATTCATTTCCTTTACAGCTTAATTCTTCTCCCACTAACATTGTTCCTGCTGCCCTCCTTTTCTTTTTTGTACCGCTCCTCTCTCTACCCTCCTTTCCAGGATGAGTGGCTTACCTGCCAAAGAAACTGGCTATATCTAGAGAGTATCTTTTTGGCCCCAGACATCAAAAGGCAGCTCCCTGCGGAGTCCAAGATGTTTCTTAAGGTGGACAAGTCCTGGAAGGAGATCATGGCAAAGGTCAATAAGATGCCCAATGCCCTTAGAGCAGCCACACAGCCTGGTAGGTAGCCACACAGCACTGATGGAAAAAGCAATAAGACGTGCTTATAAGTAGACAAGCAGACAGACATACACATGCACTCACTCAGTTTTCTCACTCACATTTTGTTCTTCACAGATTTGTTGAAGACTTTTCAGCACAACAACGTTCTTTTGGATGAGATACAGAAGTGTCTGGAAGCCTACCTGGAGTCCAAGAGAGTCGTCTTTCCCCGGTTTGGCTTGTTACAGATTACAGCAACAGACCTTTATGTCATATTTGATCTTTTATAGCATCCTAAGCTTGTTTTAGTTTTTGTTCCCTTCGTGGAGAGTAGTTTCCCCTCTGCACATTTAAATTTAAGACTATAATATACAGTCATAGTATGTCACTGTACATGTTCCGCCTTGACAGGTTGTCAGATGCCACTCCAAATATCTCATCCCTGTGAGCAATGAGAGATAAAGTACTCAGATATCGGCCTTTTATCTCTCACTCACAGGTTCTACTTTCTCTCCAATGATGAGCTGCTAAAGATCTTGGCCCAGACAAGAAACCCCCAAGCAGTGCAGCCTCACCTCAGAAAGTGTTTCGATGCGATTGTACGGCTGGAGTTTGCTCTGCTGCATGAACAGTCTCCTGGTTATACAGGAAGTGCGTTGGATGCTGGAGAACAGGAGGTGGTCTATAGTAACGACATCCTGAACATGGTTTCTCCTGAGGGAGAGAAGGTCAGGTTTGAGTAACCTTAATACCTTCAATCATCATGCTCTCTGTTTTACTGCACCTGTTATTCACTTGTTTTGGATCTTGCAGAGTGAGTGAGCTTTTATGCTACAGTCCTTACCCTGTAATGACAATACTCCTCTTCTTCAGTTTAACCCTAAATAAGTGCAAGCAAATTATGCAAAACAGTACAGTGTACCAAATGAATTATGTAGTACTGCACATTTGTTGGTTTGTCATAAACACAATAAAATTGGATACGAGTTATTTCCACATGCCGCTAGTGGGCTGACTGGTCTTGTTCTCTGTCTGTGGCTGCCAGTTTTCTGGTCTCTGTATTCAGGCTTGTCAGTTATAAATTGTACCTCAGCAGTCATTGTGGCGTAACTGTGTTTGACAAATTCTGAACAATTTTTGAGTGAGGTAGCAATTTTGCTTGCACTGATTGCTCAGTCAGCCACCGTATTGTCAGCTATGACCACAAGGGATCAATCCTCAATGCAGATATAGGATGTGATTCACACTGAACCCTTGAAATCAGGGCCATCAGTAACTGTTCGTATCCTTCTGTGTGTACGGGTAGGTGGGTTTGACCAAAGGTCTGAAAGCACAAGGCAATGTGGAAGACTGGCTTTGCAAGGTGGAGGAAGCCATGTTCACGTCACTGCGACGCCTCAGCAAGGCTGCCATTGCAGACTACCAGGTGAAGTCTAGAGAAGAATGGGTGGTGGCTGGACATCCATCGCAGGTATGCATACACACACACACACAAACGCATACACGAGGTCAGCTTGTGTGCTAGCTTTGCATGAGAAAATGTCAAGACATCATTACATATAGTTACCAGTTAATTTCACTTTTACAAATGTCAAAATATGTCAATGTCTAAAATGTCTACTGTGTCTACTGTTGTAATTCTATGACCGTTCCCTTTTAAGACATAACCAAGTCTTTAATAACTGTCCCTATTGTCTTTTATAGATTTTGCTATTGAATTTTTATAGTGATTTAACTATAGTTTGTGTTTGTGTCCACCAGGTGGTGCTGACCATCTCTCAGATGATGTGGTGTAGGGACATGGATGCCTGCCTGGAGGGAGACCATGATCACTTTGCTGCACTGAAGAAATTTGAACTAACAAACATTGATGTAAAGCACACTTATTACTCTGCCACATACTTACATACCCAGTACTGTTTATACATTTGTGCTTGTGTTTATTTTTATGTGTATTCCAGAGGCTGAATGCCCTGGCAGCATTGGTACGAGGACAACTGCCTACTTTACACCGTAATATCATTACTGCCCTCATCACTATTGATGTCCATGCCAGAGACATTGTCACGGATTTAGTCTGCCAGAAGGTACAATAGTGGTGTAGTGCAATATTATGAACCCACACAAATGCCGACAAGCAGCTTATATCTACATCTGTTTATGATTTAGTATGATAGGTGTAGGTATTAATTAGTAATTTTTGTAGTAAGTAATTTTAGCCCTCTTTTTCAGGTGGACACCCGGTCTAACTTTGAATGGCAGAGACAGCTACGCTATTACTGGGACCTGGACCTGGACAACTGTGTAGCCACAATGGCTCTCTCTACTTACAATTATGGCTATGAATATCTGGGAGCCTGTCCTAGACTGGTTATCACACCGCTTACGGTAACACATATACACAATGACACACTTTGTCAATGGCTGCTACATGACAAGCTCTGCGTAAAACAGAAATGGTTTGTTTGTTGAATTTGTTGAAATAGGAAAGAGGACTCCCAGACACAGAAACACAACATATTGAGACTTTTTTTAGTTTTATTCAAACAGTAACAGTCTCTCACTCTTTCCTGATGTGCAGGACCGCTGCTATTTGTGTCTGATGGGGGCTCTCCAGTTAGACCTGGGAGGAGCTCCAGCTGGGCCAGCAGGGACGGGCAAAACAGAAACCACCAAGGACTTGGCTAAGGCCCTGGCCATACAATGTGTGGTCTTCAACTGCTCTGATGGACTTGACTACAAGGTTAGCTATGACATTAATCTATAAGCCACATGTGAGCGTTTGTGTGCTCCTTTATTACACTTTGAGTTACTCTTGTTGTGTTTGTTGTGCTTGTTTGGCCACTCAGTTCTCAGTTATTTGTTTTGTTCATTTCTACCCATGGACTTTTCCCCCTTTCACCTACAGTTAGCACTGCACTGCACTCAGGTGAATTAGCTGTCCCAGCCTGACTGTACCTACTAAGCGACTCCATTAGATGGCACTATTGCTAAAGTAATCAGGCCTTGTGTTCTGTTGCAGTTAAAGCACAGGTACACGGAACAGAGCCCATGAAGAAGGCTCTCTTAGAATAGAATACTAAAACATTGCTGCTCAATCAAAAAACATTTAATATGACAAAGCTAAAGCCATACAGCCACATGTACCCCATTGTGGGAACTAGAGATGTGTCTGTGTCATGGTCATATAATAGGTATTGTAGGTAGATAGTAGATATCATACTTCTTGCTCATAATCACCTAAAATGAGCTGTTTTAAGGGATGACTAATCAAATTTAAAAACACAGGATAGGAAACCATATTGAGGGACAGGTCTTAATATACAGCCCTGATTCTCAGAACATTGGGACTGGCAATGCATCAAAATCAGTATGTGTGTATAGACAAATGTTTCCATGTTCATGTGTTTTACACAGAGTCCTTACTTTTTTTAGAATTGAGTTAAAAGAAAAGAAAAGAAAAACATCTGTATTTTTCAAGCCTCAGAACATCAGGTTGTGCCTTTAACCTTGAAACAAACAGTACATTTCAATTCAGTGGTAAACGGTATTTTGTCTGGCAGTGCAGCGAGGTTGGAGTCAGAGCAACTGAAAGCACACGCTGACAAGACATCTGGAAAGCCATTCTCTCGATGTCAGATGCAGTTAGTTATTGGTAGCAGACACCTGTGTATTAGAGTTGGACAGGGCTTTGATTTAGCCGGGCTAGAATCACAGCACTCTGTGGTTCTATATGTTAATGCTTTGTTCAGCTCTGCTCTACTGTGGCTGAGTAACATTTAACTGTAACATTTAATTCCACCATCTGTGAAATCTTGATAACAGTGTTTTTTGGGTATACTTCTAACACAACTGCAATACAGGTTGCTGGTGCTATAAGACTTACAGGAATTTAGTGACAATAGAAATGAAAGAGAAATGATGACCTAAAACTGCATTACTATTTCACCTGTAGTATTTTAACCAGTCACACTTCTTTTTTCCAGATGATGGGGCGCTTCTTTAGCGGGCTCGCTCAGTCGGGCGCTTGGTGTTGTTTTGACGAATTTAACCGAATTGACATTGAAGTTTTGTCTGTCATCGCTCAGCAGCTCATAACCATACGAAATGCAAAAGCTGCAAAGGTAAGCCCACACACACACACACACACACACACACACACACACACACATATAGATCTCTAGAGTCAGTCATTTTGACAATTACAGCTCTTGATTCACAATGTGATAATGGTCTGCTATCAGACTTTTCTAGCTTGACATCAAACTTGAGGAAATGGTCAAGCTTTATGTGTGTACTTATGTAATACACTTTACATTAATATGCTGTAAGTTTAGCTGAATACCAGCCAGTTATCTACTGGAGCATTACTGTATTTTCCGTAGAGGAGATACAGAGAGACCATCAGGTTAGGAGCCGGAACAGATTACATGTATTAGAAATTAATTAGGTCCATAAGTCACTGCCACCAACAGACATAAAGCACATCTCATTCAACTCTGTGTTGTGCAGCTGCCGAGGTTTCACTTTGAGGGCCAGGAAATCAAGCTAGTGATGACATGTGCTGCATTCATCACTATGAACCCAGGCTACGCTGGAAGAACAGAGCTACCCGACAACCTTAAAGCTCTCTTTAGACCCATTGCCATGATGGTGCCAAACTACGCACTCATTGCTGAGGTAAAAAGGGCTTTCGTGGGTGCATTTTTGTGCTGGGTTGCTTATTTTCTCTCCATAACAGTTTATCATTTCTTTCTTTTTCTTCCTCTCTCCAGGTGATTTTGTACTCAGAGGGATTTGAGTCCAGCAAGACCCTAGCGAGGAAAATGACCCAGATGTACAAGCTGTGCTCTGAGCAGCTGTCCCAGCAGGACCACTACGACTTTGGCATGAGAGCCGTCAAGTCGGTCCTGGTCATGGCTGGGTTAGAGAATCACACACATACAACATACACTCACACACATTCAGTTGTAGAGGGACCAGAAGGACTATTGTGACTTTTTGCACACATGCATAAATACATATATTTTGCATTATTGACAGTCATCATTCTCTGTGCTCAGCGGCATGTATCCAGCAAATATTGTAATCCAGCATAAAAGCATCCAGTAGATCAACTACAGTGATTACTCTCATTAGAGTGGCTGTGAAATGCCCCCTTTTCTCTGTTCTCTGCTGTGGCTACGGTTGATCAAACAAAATAAGCACTTCTTCACTTAAGCCTTACTTCCACTGTTTGTCCAACTGGGAGAAATTCCTTCACTGTCAAATGGATATAATTCCTCAAATGAACGAGCATTGAGACACGCAACATTAGATAGACAAAAGAAAGATCTGGAGGACAGCGTGGGTGCATACACAGATTTGAATGGATTGCTCTTGACCATATGTAGTGAAAGTCATGTTTTAGCCTGTTGGTTATTAGCCGAAGCTCAGGGAACTGTTGTAATTGGCTTGGATTCATTGTCTGTCTTTGCCTAGATATTAGTCCTCTGAGTCTGCTCGTTCCACACCAGGCACACATTCATTATCTCCGTCTCTAACGGTCTCTAATGTTTTTACTTTGTTTTTTATAATCAGAGTGGAGCCGCCTGTTGTGGAGATCAAGTTGGTGTAATTTTGAATCACCAGCTGCTTATTATCTTTATTACGTCTGCATTTGTAATGAGTCTGTTTTCTACTAATTAATTTGCCCATTACTTTTTCCCATATTGTTTATATTTATTCCAATGAATGCACCAACTTTTTAAGAAGAGAAGCATGTGTTGTCACTTTTAAAGTCATTGCAGTCAAGTTGTCGAATTAAGTGGGACGTGGGCTCTGCTATTGATTTACCTTTTTTGTATTTAAATGATTTTTTAAGAAACAGACAGATTAATCGAGGGTTGTAATAGTAGGAGGATTGTTCTGCACAATCAACAAGAGGTTGAAATAATAGTTAGCTTATAATTAGTCAACTTCAGCTCATTATAGGTTATTTTACATATATTATATTATATTATATTATATTATATTATATTATATTATATTATATTATATTATCTATTTTACATGAAATTGTTTTTGTTTAGGTCTCTGAAGAGAAATAACCCCCAACTCAGTGAGGATGTGGTTCTCATCAGAGCCTTGAGGGATTCCAACCTGCCAAAGTTCCTCGTTGATGATGCTGTGCTGTTTGGGTAAGCCTGTCAGACATTTCGATCATAAAGTACACCTTACTTCTGATGCCCCAAATGCACACTGTGCTCTCTAACATGACACTAAATATTTCAGCAAACAGCCAACATGAGTTTCACTAAGAAAAAGGTGTATTTTTGTATTTTTTTCTGTGTGTGCAATTTTTCTGTGTATTTTTAAAAAAAAATAGATTTTATGTGAGTGTGTATTATGCCATCCCCTCTCCAGTGGTATCCTGTCAGACCTCTTCCCTGGTGTTAGTATTCCCGAGCATGACTACGGTGTGCTACACTCCACCATCCTGGAATCTTTGGTTAAGAGAAACTTACAGCCTCTGCCTAGCATGACCAAGAAGGTACACCACTTCCCTGAATTCCTTGAACCTTCTTGAACTTCCTTAAATATTTGTTCTAAATATATTTTAACTCTATAAAATGAAGGCTGGTATTTCTGTTTTGGTCTTTCTCACCATCAACAAATGAAAAAGCAAAACTGTCATGTGTTAGTCCTTCTCTCAGGACTTTTTGACTTCCCAACCTTGCCTTTCACATCCTTAAGTCTATTCACTCCTACTGAAGATGTAAATCTTTACAGCACTGAGACAGTGTATATGAGATTAACTCAAAATAACCTATGGTTTCTATGTAATCATAATGACAGATAATCATAGGCTGTTCACGAATTGGACAATAATACAAAGTATAGAATCTTACAAGCCTTATTTGTAAAAGCTTGGTCAACCCAAATTAGACAAATATTAGACAAAGATTTTTTTTTAATTATATTTTGGTCCATCCCAAAACATGCCCTCATTCCCATCCTTTCCACTTCTTTTTATACCAACAGGTGATCCAGCTCTATGAGACCATGTTAGTGCGTCATGGTGTCATGTTGGTCGGGCCTACTGGTGGAGGTAAGACCACTGTCTACACCATCCTGGCAGATGTACTGGAGACCCTTCATCGCACGGGGCACAATGCTAGCAACCCCTTCTATCAACCTGTCAAGACCTATGTTCTCAACCCCAAATCTGTCACGATGGGAGAGCTCTACGGAGAGGTACTGTAGACAGGAGAAAAAAAATGATATACCAGCTTCTTTGCTTCTCTCTCTCTACTTTGATTGATTATGTACCTCGACCCCCTCAGGTTAACACATTAACACTGGAGTGGCGTGACGGACTGATGGCACTGAGTGTCCGTGACGCGGTCAGTGACACCAGTGAGGACCACAAGTGGGTGATCTGTGACGGGCCAGTTGATGCCCTCTGGATTGAGAACATGAACACGGTGCTGGATGACAACAAGATGCTCTGTCTGGCTAACAGCGAGAGAATCAAACTTACTCCATCTATACATATGGTGTTCGAGGTGAGAGCTGAACACAGTAACGTTTAATATTTTTGATATTGCTTACTTACACGGTTCTAGAGAATTTGTGCTCCTAGGTCAGCTTATTTGTTCTCCTTCATTAACTGCGTTTTTCAGGTCCAGGATTTGGCTGTAGCATCTCCAGCCACGGTCAGTCGCTGTGGGATGGTATATATTGATCCAGATGAGCTCAAGTGGATGCCCTATGTCCAGACATGGATCAGTGGTCTGGGAGACAAGGTTGTACACACTGTATTTCTGGTATTCCTAGATCTCTTGGAACATTTCTCTCAGATTTCTTCAAACTTTTGCAAAAAACTTTTAAGCATATGAAAAGAAGGGAAAAGGGACTTGTGCTTGAGGTATCACACAAACTGCTTGTAAAGCAGTATTACATGTTTGCATACTCTCAGGTTAAAGTTCTATACCCCTGATCACAGTCCAAGCTGTGGGCATTATTCAAACATCAGATAATCTTTATATTCATACTTGTATACAAATCTTCCATCTGTTATCGGACCATTATTGCTTATGTATTCTCTATGTGTGAAACTGTGGCTGTGTGCTCCTGTTTGTGCACTGGTACACGATTAGTAATGTGCCTTTTCAGGCACTGCAAGCAGGAGAACTCCAGCATCAGCATAAACGCTGATGACAGCACATCACATCAAAGTTTACAGCTTGCAACATTAGCCCTGAGCCGCTTAGGGTGACTTAACACAGCTGAGAGAGTGGGTCATCTCTCCCCTCAACTTTCAAGTCTGTCTCTCTCGGTCTCACTGTCTAATTGACTGAGACTGTTCTGTTTGTTGACAGTGCATTTGTGTTGCTTTTGTTTTCTTCCTTCTACTGTTTTTCTCTTCAGATGCATGTCCCACTTTTTCAGTATTTCAGCCTCTCTTTTAAGCCACTTCAATCTGTTTTTTTGTTTTTTTTTAACAAGCAACATTTCTTTGAGATGGGACTTTCCTTCCGTAGTTTAATAGTTGCATTCTGCTTTGTCTGGGATAACTTTGATTACGCTTTGAAAAGAAAATGTGGAACTGTTTGAATTAAAGTTTATAATTCATTTTGTATTGATTTCCACTTAGCTATTTTAACTGCGAGAGTCTGTCTCTGTGTCTCTCGGGGACAGGGAGAGCATTGCCCACACTTATTCTAATTCCCTGTCTAACACTCTCCTTGTTCAAGGAATAGTTTAGCATTCTGGGAAATAAGCTTGATCTCTTTCTGGCTTAGAGATACAGTAGATGAGAAGATCGATACCATCCTCATGTCTGCCCATTAGCCAGCCAGCCAGTTAGTTTAGCTTAGAATAAAGACTAGACACGGGAAGCAACATCAGTGAGCTTTGGAGGGGTGAAAGTTGAGGTGTTTTTTTTTTTTTTACCTTTTGCCTCTCACATCCACTCTTTTGTGCTGGCCTAAGCTAAATGTCCACTTTAGCAGACAGATATGCGAGTGATATTGATCTTTTTTTTCCAAAATGTCAGCCTAACTAGGTCGCTTCACAGACTATGTGAATAAAAGTCTCTCAAAGATCACTTCATAACCTTACCCTGCTCTGCCTTCATCCATCTCTCCGTGACCCTCTTTCTCCCTTCGCCCTGTGCTGTGTCTCTAGCTCCCAGACCAAGTGCGAACATACCTGCTGGAGCTGTTTGAGAAGTATGTGGAGAAGGGTCTTCAGTTCGTGTTGAAGCATTGCACGCAGGCAATTCGCCAGGTGGACATCAGTAAAGTCACCACTCTTTGCTCCCTGCTAGAGGCACTGCTGCTGGGCAAAGGAGGGCCGGATCTCAAAATGGTACATTAATCACAAGATTTAACTGTCACTTTAGATCAGTTTATGGTTCTGCTCTGGGACTGGTCTATTAGTTCAAATGGGAGCATTTTTGCACAATAATTCAGCTCTGTAATCAAAAAGATTCAGTTGTTGTGGGTAAGGTAATAAAAGATAAAGGCTGTTTAAATCACACAGGGCACCAAGACTTTATACAAATATATAAATCGACAAGAGTATAAGGCAGATTATGTGCACAGTTCATTTTGAACCCTTACTTACTTACTAACTTCCTCTTATTTTTGTGTGTTGGTATCAGGATTCCACTGTATTGTGTCAGACTTTTATATTCTGCTACCTGTGGGCAGTAGGCGGCAACCTGACCAGCTCTCACTGGGATGCTTTTGACACGTTTGTCAGACAGCAGTTTGAAGACAACAGCAATGCTAAGGTATAGGCACACACCCACAGACACATGCAATCATAGGCAGACAGCATGGAGCACGGAGTATTTCATATATTTTATTTTAACATATGCAGACACCACGTATGTCCATAAGACACTGATAAAAATATCACAACTGCGCCTCGCATGTCTCTGCCACTCAAGGCATTATGCCTCATTTGTATTACTGAGAGTCAAATCCATTTACCAACGCATTTGCTGATATTGGCATGAAATGTGCGAAAAGGCCTGAAGGTTAGCTCATATGATGTATTACATCAAAGTACTCTCTGCACTGGATGTATCTAGCCACAGCACAGCTAATCTGAAAATGCAGGCTTCCCTAGAATGTCAGTCACTCGTGTGAAATGAAGATATTAAGATAGAGCGTCCGTATTGTACAACATAATACCTTCAATTGGTTACAAGGAACATAAGGTAAATCTGAAGCATGAGCTCTGTGCCAAGGTTATAAAAGTTCATTGCATGCCATTACTTGGCCTTGCCAACTTTGCAGAATTATGGATAGGCCATTTTAGACTGGAGGAAATATTTTTTATTTGTGAAGAATGAGGTGCAGAGAATAGATGAAGAAAAGCTGGGGGGTGATGTTATGAATTGTTCAGTCTTTCTAGCCTAACAGGAAATGGAAAGGTAATTGTTTGAGAGGTTTGTCTTGGCTGGCAGTCATAGCAGATGATTGAGGGAATGTCTAACTGACAGAGGCAGAACACAGTAGGGTGGGAACATCATGACTCACTCATCTGAAGGTGGAGTGAGCATGTGGATAAAAGATTCATGAAGGCTGCTGAGTATCATCTGGAACATCCCACATGTTTTCACATCTGTTCATGTGTCTGCGCATAAGGAGCTGAAGTTTGGGAAATGTAATGTTATTTACATCAGCGAACTGTTTGTGTGTACATGTTGATGTGTTTACCATGAGATGAAGCCAGTGCAGCCAGCTCCCAGCTGTGACGCTTGAGGGAATGAACTGCACACACACACATTAGTAACGGCAGGAGTCTGGAAAACAAATACTAAATCACATGCCACAGAGAAACATACCACATAAACAGAAACTACAGCCACCAACAACAGAGTAGAAGGAGTTTCTTTAATACCTGATTTCTACTGAGGTTTAGTCATATTTGTAAAAATGATGATACTATTTTCCCAGGTTTGTTTTTATTTGTATGTGTGTTGATCAAAACATTTATCTGTTTTCTGTAGCTTCCAAAGTCTGGTACCCTGTGGAGTGTGTACATGAACTTTACCCACAAGCGTCTGGAATCATGGGAGAAGATCATCCCTTTGTTTAAATACAACAGAGAGCAGCCCTTTTTTGAGATGCTGGTGCCCACCACAGACACTGTCCGCTTTGGCTACCTAATGGAGAAACTGCTGTCTGTGCGACGTTCTGTGCTCTTTACCGGCGGCACTGGAGTGGGAAAGGTAAGGATCTGTGGTCACAGAAGGAACTGTGTCAACTCTAGTGTCATTTAGAAGACACTAAAGGGGAATGTGGGTCACATAGAGAAAAATTACTGGCTTACCACAGCTGAATCCTGGGCTCAATTGCCAGCAACAGGGCTTCTGGCATTAACAGGCATTTCAGTGAATACAACTGAATACAACAAGTGTGTACACTGCAAAATTAAGTTTGTTTGCCTGGACCCACTGCATATGTTAAGCTTGACACACGCTTTTGTGAGTTTGCAAACATTGTGTGCCGTGAAATATTATGCAGGAAACAAAGAAATCATAGAACAAACCCCAATAAAACATCTGGAAAATAATCTTACTGCGTGCTTTTCTGCTTTAACTTAACACGTATCGTATGTGGTTGTGTAAATATTACCACATATAAGTTTATGGACAGCTTGCTCTAAATAGACTTGTCCCCACACAAGGTTATTTACTGGCCATAGTTCATTGCTAAGACCAGCTATTGACCTAACCTGATTGCAGTTATTACTTGTTTTTTCACTATTATTTTTGTGCGTCTGTCTCTCAAAGTCTGTGGTGGCTCGGGACCTTCTTAACAGTATCCAGGAAAAGGCAGGATACCTTCCAGTCTACATCAACTTCTCTGCTCAGACCTCGTCCGCCCGTACGCAGGAGATCATTGAGTCTAAACTGGAAAAAAAGAGGAAAAACATTTTGGGTACTGACTCGCACTTGCATTAATACACAATCATTCATCATATATAAAGAAAATCTATGATTGACACTGTTCATCTTACCATCCATCCAAATATCAGTCCTTACCGTAGTCTACTCTATTCTGTTTTTTAAAATCCATTGAGGTACACTACCATCCTTTCTTTCTATATGTCAATACATACAATACATCTCTTAACCTTTTTCTCCTTCTCCATACTTTTTTTCCCACCCTGCAGGTGCTCCTGGTAACAAGAAGTTAGTGGTCTTTGTGGATGACCTGAATATGCCGAAGCTGGACAGTTATGGCTCTCAACCCCCTATAGAGCTCCTGCGTCAGTTCCAGGACTTTTCTGGCTTCTATGATAGAAGCAAGTTCTTCTGGAAGGAGATCCAGGTATAAATACATACAAATAAGACAATGTACACCGTAATGGCACATTTGACAGTGATGATTATGAATGTGCATACATCTGACTTTGTTCAGGGAGGCAGTTGGCTGTTATGGTGTCCTACGGCATGTGGTCACCCCTTTTGTAAAATCTGCAAAGAGACATGTAAAACATGCCATTCAATATTCACTTAGAACAGCTGCATTTAAAGGAACATGGATCAGAAGTTAGAATCTAGAACCTAATTTTCTATTTCTACACATGTTAAAGAAACAAGACAGTTTTGGAGTTGTTGTAGACAGAACTTGCCTAGCTGTTTCCTTCTGTTTCCACTTTTTATGCTAAGCTAGGCTAAACCATCCACCCGTTAACTGTATTTGAGACAGGAGAGATGGAAATGGTATTGATGTTCTCATCTAACTCCGGGCTGGAATGGCAGTCGAATTTTTCAAAATGTTGGAGGGCCGTTGAAATGTTCAATTGGTTTTCTGTTAAGTTAAAAAGTGTAGATATAGCTCTTTAGTTTTTGCTTCTACACAGTCAGCATCAACTTAATTCGTTTTCTAGTTGGACTTCTAATGAAGCGTGTCCATTTCTATAAGAAACCCATTCATCTTGTGAGCCTGTGTGTGTGTGTTTGTTTGCATCTGTATGTGTGTGAATATGGTGTACCCATATTAGTATTCTGTATTGATATAAAGTTTCCTGTATTTAACTTGTGCCATACAACCACACACATACTCTCTCACACACACACACAGACACAATCACGTGACTAATTGCACTTTAGAGTGCATGTGATGTCTTACACATACGGTATAATGTAGTTTAGAGTGTGTTGGGGTGTTGCACATAAGCGATATATTCTCAGTTTTGTGTTATGATGTGCTGCACAGAAATGATCTTACTCATGCAGCAGCAAAATTTTACTGGGGCTACTGTACATTCATGTAGAGCTATCAGCTTCTTATTGGAGAGAAATGGAGGATGTGTGTGTGCTTTTCATCTGGAAACACTATTAAAGCGACCAACTTATTATTTTATTCAGTATACTTTCTTTTCTCCATTCAAATAATGTGACCTCCCAGTAGAGTACTTTTTAAAATTAAAGACAGCTAGAGACGCTGGGACTGTGTTCTGCACCTGCTGGCGTTCTTATCATTTTAGTACCTCCCTCTGATGCTCCATTCCTCTAGCACCTGTGAATCATATTACTTTCACTGGCAACACGTGTCTTAGTTGTTTCCCTCAGGAGACAAATAAGACACATTATAGCCTTATGGATTTATAAAGATTCTTATTAGAATTATTATTATTATTAGAATATTAGTAGATGCTTAAAATGGGATATCTCAAAAGTAGGTAATGTGATTCTAATCCAGTACAAATTCAGCAAATATCTCCTCACAGTCCATTAGCTTTCCACTCTGTTTCTGTACAGTGGTTGTACACAGCCCTCTGCCCTTTGTAAGAAACAAAGTGGCTACACAACACTAACTTGTTATTCCAGACATCCCAGCTAGGATTTGTACCTCAGGTAAATTACTTACCCAGAGACATTCATCTTAACTTTCTAGTTTGCCAAGATATACTGTTGTTGCAAAGTTAGCTACAGTAGCAAGAGAGTTGTGAGTATTGCTGTCTGGAGCTGGTGTGCTCGGACTAAGAAACCATCACATGCTTCCTTCATGTAAGCTGCACTGTTGCAACTTCAGCCACAGTTTCTTTTTGTTGTACATATAATATTGGATAAGATGACAGTGTACGTTTAAATAAACATACAGTACATACTCCTACTCCTACACAAAACTCCTCCTTCTTCCTCTGTTCTTCCTTTCCTCCAGGAAATGACCATTGCTGCAGCATGTGCTCCTCCAGGTGGGGGCCGCAATCCAGTGACCCCCCGCTTCATCCGCCACTTCAGCATGCTGTGTCTTCCCACACCCTCAGATCACAGCCTCAAACAGATCTTTAAAGTGAGAAGAGACACATTTGACCCCATTCCTCAATATATTTATATTCATATTTTATATTTATATTGTCATTATATATTTATATTATATAATGATACATTGTCTGCTCCATCATGCCTTTTATGATCTCGTTTCCCTCCCATCCCTCCTTCAGGCCATCCTGAATGGTTTCCTTAGTGACTTTTCCCAGGCGGTGAAGGACTGTGCCAGTGAGATTGTGAATGCAGCAGTAGAGATTTATGACCGCTTGAGTGTAGATCTGCTGCCCACTCCAGCTAAGTCCCACTATGTCTTCAATCTCCGGGACCTCTCCAAGTGTGTCCAAGGTGAGACAAAAGGCCCACACACAGACGTGCACAAATTCAGAGCAGTATCATTGAACACTTTACAGGTGATTGCATCGATAAAGATGCATTTTAAGTAAAGGATGGACACAGCGGTTGCTCAGGCACAAAGCATGTACACCCTCTCTTTTCCTGAACAACCCAACTCATTTTTCTATTTCTCATAGCAAAAAGCAAATTCTGGATATTCTGAAACCAGATTATACCTTTCATCATTTTACATAAGAGTAAAATAACTCCAGATTTTACATTGTATAACCATGGGAAGATTTGGGGTTAAGGTCATCGTGAACGGGACTTAACGTCATTTGAGTTTTCCTTGCAGCTCATTATCATGGAAATGACTTGAATGATGAATTTAGGGCTTACTCAGTGACGATACAATCAAAAAGACTTCACAAAATCATGTTGTATAATATAATAAGAGATATTAATGCTGTTAACCAAGTACACTTAAAGCACTTCTATCGTAGCATATCTAGAATCATATCAGAGCAGTCAGAGTTTGTTTTTGTTTTTTTAGTGATTTTAGTGATGAGCTCTTTTTGTTCAACCCTTTTGGGCCATAAAATACATTTTTAGAAATAAAAAGAGAAAAATATATTTTATTTTCAAATCAAATGGTTTCTTTTAGTTATTTATTTATTTATTTAACAACTGGAAGGAAAATCAAATGACCGTAAGACACACTGACCGTGAATGACTCCAGTCCAAAGATAGTCTTGACACCTTCACGGCATGGGGCACAGCTCTGATCATTTTCAAGCCACTTGATAAACTTTTTTAAGCTCAGTCTCAGCCTCATGCTCCCAAATCGTCTGCACCATCTCTGCCTCCTTTCCCCTCTACCTCCCCCTCTTCCTTTTGCCCACCAGGCATCATTACTGCATGAAGATGAGCCGAAGCGACTTCTACGACTGCTTTCTACACACTACTTGCTCAACATATCTAGAGCGCATTACTCAAACACATAGTTCCCTTTAGCAATACATACTGCTGGTGAGGGGTAATAAACTGACACCCACTCTTTCCATATTCTCATATTGCTGCCATCATGTATTCATCTGTTTTGTTTCCCTTCATGTATGTTTAGTTATCTTTATGCGACTCTGTATTTTGTTTTTTTTTCTTTCTTCATAAGTTATGAGCCTCGTTGTTATAGCTTTTTATTTTTCATTTTCCCCTCCTTTTACTTCTACTTATTATACATTTCATTATACAAGATGAAAATAGTGATCAGTTCTCCTTTGCGTACATTTCCCTTTCTTGATTTCCAGGTATACTGCAGTGTGAGCCAGGTCAAGTGAGAGACAAGAACCAGATCTTCCGTCTCTTCTGCCATGAGTGTCAGCGGGTGTTCCACGACCGTCTCATCAACAACCAAGATAAGACCTATTTCAACACCATCGTGTGCGAGATGGCCAGTAAGAACTCAGTCACAAAAGTGCACAAACAAATTTCCAGTTAAAGAATACAGTACTCTTGTTTCTGACCCTCTCACTCTCCTCTCTTTCTGTCAGGTAAATATTTTAGCATTAACTTGGAGCCTTCATACTTTGTGACTCAGCCCATCATCTTTGGGGACTTCATCATGGTCGGATTCTATTTTCTCTTATCGAAAATGCTTGATGGGATCAGAAAACATTTGATTTCTATGTTTACACTGAAATACCACAAAGCATTTTTTTTATTCCCATTGCTCTCCATTTAATAACAGGTGGGCGCAGAGAAAGAAGACCGTCTGTACGAAGATCTGACTGACATGGATAAGATTCAGGCTGTTCTTCAGGACTACCTTGATGATTACAATTTGACCTTCTCCAAGGAGACCAAGCTGGTTTTCTTCCAGGATGCCATTGAGCATGTCTCCAGGTGTGCACACCTGGATTTGCGAGGCTGAATTGCTGGATTTCTTTGAAATGTGACATCCTAGTTGGTGGTTAATGGATTTTAGCTGTAGGTGGTACAAACTGTGAGATGAAAGTTACACTGTGGAAGAAGCTACACTACAAACTGTATGATGGTGCTTTTTCAAAATGGAATATCTAGACAGTGTGATTTACTCAAGGAGTAGATGTATAATGGATAAAATGGCACATATGTTGCTGCCGATGACTCTAGAATATCGAGTTTGATAAAAATGAATTTGTGTACACTGGGTCTCCTCATATGTTTATGAGTTCTATAGCCTCAAGGCATATCACTCCATACAATGGGTCCTCTAACAACATCAGTCTTCTTTCTTGATAAATGATGTTTCATTGCTTTTCCTCTAGGATTGCCCGTATGATTCGCCAGGAGAGAGGCAATGCCCTGCTAGTGGGAGTGGGAGGTACAGGCAAGCAGTCACTTACTCGGTTGGCAGCCCACATATGCAGGTACCGCTGCTTTGAGATTGAACTAAGCCGAGGCTACAACTATGACAGCTTCCATGAGGACCTGAGGAGGCTCTACAAAATGGCTGGTGTGGAGGGCAAAGATATGGTGTTCCTCTTTACGGATACTCAGGTATGAATGAAAGGCCTAGCTAATGTAAAGACAGGAAACATTTTTTGACACAGAGAGAATGGTTTCTGATTTATATTTAAAGGTGTCCACTCTCTATCCTGTTGTAGATTGTGGTGGAGGAGTTTTTGGAGGATGTCAATAACATGCTGAACTCTGGTGAGGTGCCAAACCTTTTTGAGAAAGATGAGCTGGAACAAGTACTAGCTGCCACTCGTCCTAAAGCCAAAGAGGCTGGAATCAGTGAGGAGAACAGGGATGAGGTACATACACACACAAACATGTACTGTAGACAACGTTTATCATTCTAGCAGTAAAAATGTAACACGGTATGTATCTACAATATGTCCAAGCAAACCATTGAACAAAAAATGTGGATTTCTTTGGGTGCTCAAAGGGATAATTGTTTTCTCAAGGCTAAGGAAATACACTTACTCACTTTCTTGCCTAGCTGCATACTAATATCTGTGCCATAAATATAAAGTTTTACAGTGGGTTAAGTGTCAGACTATGTCTTGACAATAATACATCTGAAACATTACCATACATTGCCACTCAAGAGAACATCAAGAGAACATCAGTGTCAAATGCGGCAGTACGATCTAAGACAATTAAATGAACATCTAACCACTGTCACTGGCTAAAAGAAAAAAAAACACACATACAGAGAATTTCCCACAAAGGGCCAAAATAGCCGAGGGCTGCACACAAGAGTAGTCAATTAAAGTCAGTGCCCCCAAGTGAGCTGTAAGAAAATATCAGACTTTAATGTTATCTGCCTGCTGAGCCCCAAACCCCCAGAAATTACGGAGTCTCTACACTGTGTGTGCGCGTGTGCCCTTCAGGTGTTCCAGTATTTCATCTCTCGTGTACGAGAGAAGCTGCACATTGTGCTGTGCATGAGTCCCGTGGGCGATGCCTTCAGGTCCCGCTGTCGTATGTTTCCTTCACTGGTCAACTGCTGCACTATTGACTGGTTTGTGCAGGTATGCTAACATAGCTCTCATTTTTCTGCTCATGTCTAATCACACATAATCACTCAGCTTGGTTTAGGGTTGTGAAATGAAAGATGATCATTCGGTACAAGTTATATCACTCCTCTTGTCTTGAACGAGTCTACAGCACGGTTCTTCTTTCAGTCTATCTAACATTACCACCGCTGGTCCTAGCAGATATTCCTAAAAAGTAATTTATTCTCCACTCTGACATCATTTTTTTCACTCCTTCTTTTGTTCTTACTGCATTTGTTTTGTTTTACAACTGTCTACTCTCTTACCCATCATTCTCTTCACCTGCTCTTGTCCAGGATTGTAGTTTTTGGCTTTCTATCAATTCCATATGGCTTCATTTATGTCCTGTTAGCATATTGATTTTTATTTTAATTCAGTCATAAAGCTTTGTAATTTGCATCTTTATTGATTGTCTTTATTTTGTATTTGTGTATTTTTCACATCTTTTTATTACAAAAGCTAAGAAAAAAGCTAAAATAAAAATGGTATATCCTTGCCCTCACTGAAAAATTTGTTTAACTCTTTACTCTTTTCCCCTTTACCCCCGGGTGTCCAGTGGCCTCGTGAAGCGCTGCTCTCTGTCTCTCAGGACTTCTTCCAGAATGTGGACTTTGGCAGCGAGGAGCTAAAGCAGAGCTTCTCCGCCATGTGCGTGGAGGTACATGTTAGTGTCACTGACATGGCTGAGCGCTACTACTCTGAGGTGAGGCGCCGATACTACACCACGCCTACATCCTACCTGGAGCTCATCAACCTCTACCTGTCCATGCTCGAGGAGAAGCGACAGCAGCTAGTGCTTGTAAGTGATGAGTTGTTATTTTTGGTGTTGTAATCATTTGTAGTAATTGTGAACATTTTTTCTCTGTGATCAGCTTCTTTGTTGTTTTGGTACTGTAATGCACACTGATGTATTTTCAAGATCATGTCTGCATTCATGATATGCAAAATATATCTATGTGTGTGTAATTATATAGGCGAGGGATCGCGTGAAGAACGGTCTGACCAAACTGCTGGAGACCAATGACCTTGTGGACAAAATGAAAGTGGACCTGTCTGCTTTGGAGCCAGTCCTGAAACAAAAATCCATTGATGTTGATGCCCTCATGGAGAAACTCGCTGTAGACCAAGAGAGTGCTGATGAGGTGTGTGTGTCTGTGTGTGTGTATGTGTGTGTGAGAGAGAGAGAGCGATGATCACAGAACTTCCAAAGATGTGCCTGTTGTCTCCTAGAAGGGACCGAAATCTGAAACCCTCTCCTTCCTTGCTGTAGTCTGTGTATCATACAAAAATATATATTTTCCACAGGTGCGTAAAGTAGTATCAGAGGATGAGGCTTTCGCCAAGGTCAAAGCTGAAGACACCCAGGCCATAGCAGATGATGCCCAAAGGGACCTGGATGAGGCTCTTCCAGCCCTGGAGTGTGCCAATCAGGCCCTTAATTCTCTTGACAAGGCTGACATCTCTGAGATCAAGGTGTTCACCAAACCCCCAGACCTCGTCATGACGGTCATGGAGGCTGTCTGCATCCTGCTGAACTGCAAGTCAGTGTGCTTCTCTCTCGCTCTAAAAAAACAAGACCTTTTCTTCTTTGGAAATTTTAATTGGTCTTTGTCTCTCTTATCACAAAGAAGTGCCTTTCTTGTCCCATGTATTGCTCCATTATTACAGATTCAGTTCATTCGGTCACATCTTATCATCTGTTTGAGAAAAAGAAAAAGAAAAAAAACAACGTGGGGATAGAAGATGCCATTTCATAAACAAGTTTCAGTGAACGTCATTAGCTATTTTTTTATATGATGTCTGTTGCATTTGTTTAGCGCAACTGACTGAATTCAACATCCAGTGGCAAATGATCATCTGTAAACACTTGTCTAATTCACTCAGATCAAAATGAAATACTGGTGTGCGCTCAATCCAATTTCAGTACTAAACAGGAAAATGTGTTCACCAAATATCTGCGTAATCAAAAAATAATCCATCTGGCATAAAATGTATCATGATGATCCATCATTATAATTACCATCATCACTGTAGCCACCTTCATCATCGATAGCATCAGGATAATTATTACAACATAATTTAAGTCATTTCAAAAATGATGATCATCGTTCTAATACCAATTCTCATGCTGACAAATGCATTAGATAGATGTGGGCCTATTTTTAATCCCTTATATTTTGTAGTCAGCACCCAGACGGATTACCTTACTATCTCATGACTCATCCCTCTATCAACCCTTAAAATTCATCAGTCATTAATCTGCTACACTGCTGCTGCACTAAATCCAATCCTGACCCTTTCTACTTTAACCTTATAGCACCCGCTGTTTCAGACTTCTTCTATGCACAGGTTTTAATTATCTCAAGTTAGTTTAAGTTTAAATCTGGGTTAGTGAGAGCTTCTTGTTTGCCAAAATAACCTGTCCACCTGAAAGGTTATGGCATATCATAACTCATGCGGCGTGTGTCACAACCTTCCAGCCTTCAATTGGAAATCCGCTTACATCATTGTGTACAACAGATATACATTGTCCCCATATAGATTGTGTTACACATGCACACACGCACACACACACACACACACACACACATTAATTATTATTAGCCATTTTCTTTTTTCTACAACTCTTCACTAACTCCCCTTTCTTCCTACAGGCCGGATTGGCCGGGTGCCAAGCAATTACTGGGAGATGCCAATTTCCTCCGGCGCCTGACAGACTATGACAAGGACAATATCAAGCCTCAGGTCCTGCTGAAGCTGCAGAAATTACATCAACAATCCCTGATTTCATACCTGAGAAGGTCTGTTCAGATTTCATGTCAAACACTCTGATATGTCAGTCAGATCTTTTAGGTCTCAGAGTAAACAGATTGTGGTGAAATTGGAGTTCAAAGACTTTTTGAAAGTTTGCAAAGTGTTGCGATGGAAACTCGAATGTAACTGCTGAAGTTTTGATTATGGCGTTATCGACATGTGTATGCTGATGAAATTAACTGTAGATTTTGTGGTGGCAAACTTGTCAATAATTTGAAGTGCACGACACAGTATGTTTCAACATTTGTTACTTGCTGCGATTGCTTCTTGTGTTGCTTAGGTGGAGAAAGTATCCAAAGCCTGTAAATCAATGTGCATGTGGGTCAGAGCCATGGATCTTTACTCCAGAGTCCTCAAAGAAGTGGGCCCCAAGAGAGAAAAACTGGCCAAGGCACAGGTCAGTAACATACATTAGAGCATATGCATGCATGCAGCACATGAGCAAATTACAATTTAATGGAAGGTGCTTAACATACTTGCTTTATATCTCAATAACATTCTCTATTCCCTCTGAGCCAGTCCCACCCACTCGTCCATGACTTAATATTATCTAAATGGTTCATTAGTGGTAGTCCCTGACGTCCTCTATTCCAAACCATGCAGGAAGAGCTGGACATGACTATGGCCACCCTGAGGGAGAAACAACAAAAGCTTCAGGAGGTAGAGAACCAGATCAAGGTCCTACAGGAGCAGTTTGACAGCAGCGTCAAAGAGAAGGAGAACTTGGGTAAGGGTTGTTCCCTTTATACGTTAGCACGTTAAAGGTCCAGTGTGTAACATGAAACATTTGGGAGCATCTTTGGCAGAAATGGAATGTAATATTCATAACTTTGTTTTCATTAGTGAAGAATCACCTAAAATAAAGAATCGTTGTGTTTTTTTGTTACCTTAGTATGAGGCTTTTATATCTGCGGAAAGAGTGGGCCCTCTTACACGGTGTCCGCCATGTTACACCTCCGTGTTTCTACAGTAGCCCACAGAAGACAAACCAAACACAGGCTTCAGAGAGGGAAGGCCTCTCATGTTTTATGTGAATTTCTTAGCCACCATGGTTTCTCTTAAATGCTTAGAAAAGGAGTTGATTGCAGTTTGCAGCCACCACTAGATGCCGCTAAATCCTACACACTGAAACTTCATGTTGAGTGAAAACCTCTACAGATGAAGCAGATTCTACCAGGAAGTTCTTTGCTTGCATGCTTTCTGTCGCCTTCATCATTGAATGATGATCCAATGATGATCCAATTACTCAATGGAATCACCTGCTGATATACTTTTCCCCCCACTCTTTTTCTTGTGACCTCTCTCTTTGCTCAAAGTCAATACCATGGCTTTGACACAGGTTCGGTTAACAAGGGCAGGGAAGCTAACTTCTGCCCTAGGCGATGAGCAAGTACGCTGGGAACAAAGCGTCACCTTGTTTGAGCAAGAGATCATCAACGTTGTGGGAAATGTCTTCATTGCAGCTGCCTGTGTGGCCTACTATGGAGCGTTCACTTCCCACTACAGACAGCTGGTAGGTACAGTGTGCTGAGCTTCACTTCGCAGCTTTAGGACTACACTGCTTTCACCATGATTCTAGAGTCTTACACCTTGTTGCAATACAATGTACTATGCCCCTTTAACCTGCAGTGCCCATATCAAGGAAAACACTAAGCCTAGTTGTAGCTTAGATTTGCTTTAAGATGTTATTCCCAGAATATGTACTGTATAAAACACAGAATTGCAGCGATAAAACCAGTGATTAAAAAAGGAAAAACATTATAAAATATGCAGGATATAAAAACACAAGTTTAAAAAAAAAAACTCTTTAACCAGTCATCTAAACAAATCAAGAAAAAATGAATCATTGTGTGTGTGTGCTCCCCCTTTCCTCAGCTAATTGACCAGTGGATGATACAGTGCCAGAAACTGAACATCCCCATCAGTTCCAGCTTCAGCCTGATCAACATTCTGGGTGACCCGTTTGTCATCCGCCAGTGGAACGCAGAGGGCCTGCCTCGTGACACCGTCTCTACGGAGAACGGCATCCTGGTGACCGAGGGCCGCCGCTGGCCACTTATGATTGACCCACAGGACCAGGTGAACTAAGAAACTAGGATGAAAGCAACATTCCTTCAGTGCGTGATTTGCTATTAATATTAGTCATCACTGGAGGACTACCATTGTTCGTTCATCCATTTATACCAGTCTCAGACACTGTCGTGTTAGAAACGTGTGGATATACACACATACACACTGAATAATAATTTAGTCCTGTAATTCCTTGTCTTTTTGAGTTTCATGTGATTTGAAACATTTACTACATGGCTGTGGTACCACCGTAAAGAACAATAAAAATATCTCTCAAAATAGAACTTCCTGTCAGACATGGTCAGAGACAAAGTCACAGACTGGCCTCTGCCCTAGGGCACACATACAGTTCCCAGCTCCCCCACAAAGGACACAAACCAGCTCACCAAGACTTACAAACATGCACCGGATGGGAATATTGTCACAGCTTTAGTTTTTAGACCTTCATATAACTTGCTGTTCTGTCTTCTTGTCCAATGACAAGTCCAATTTTCTTTCCTGTCATGTTTTTCTCCTCACTCCCTGTAACTCTGTCTGTTTTTCTTTTTCTGAATACACTTGCTGTCTTGCATTATATAGACATAGAGGGATGCAGATAGAAACTCTGACAAGTTCTTTTTGAAGGCTTCTGTGTCTTAATAAAACATGATTCACTGTTGATGATATATTGTACAATCGTACTGTACATATCGAGCTCATATACAGGCATATACATCTTTTTTTCACATTAGATAAAAGTTATTTCTTTAATTCTCAGGCCAACCGATGGATCCGCTCCAAGGAGGTCAAACATGGTCTAAAAGTGATCAAGCTGACAGATCCAAACTTTCTCCGTACCCTGGAGAATGCCATACGCATGGGCATGCCCGTACTGCTGGAGGAGGTAAGAACACACCTAACAACACCAAAACATTTAACGTACAGTAGGTGATCTATGGTAAAATATTGTGTGTGTGGGTGTGTGTGTGTGTGTGTGTGTGTGTGTGTGCGTGCAGTTAAAGGAGACCCTGGATCCAGCTTTGGAGCCCATCCTTCTGAAGCAGACATTTGTGGCTGGTGGACGGACATTAATCCGTCTTGGAGACTCAGATGTCGACTATGACAAAAACTTCAGGTTCTATATGACCACCAAGATGGCCAACCCACACTATCTACCAGAGGTAAGGGCAGCACACACACTCTCTACACTAAATATCCAGATTAGGTTAATAGGCAATGCCAGTTTACTTTGGAGTCTTGGAGACTCCTGCTGTTTGTTTGTTTTTGAAGAAGAAGAAGGAGAAATCTTTCCAGCTATGGCAACAGATCCGTGTTCTGGGGAAGAAGTGAAAATCAAAATGCCACCTGTGCGTGTTTGCCATGGTAGCAAAGTACCTGGTACAATTAGTGCTTGGCTTCCTATAATGGAATTGGATATAGTCAGTTAGCAGGTATTGTTAAGACATGTAGTCACCTGCCAACTCCCTAATGGCCTTTTATTCAACACCAGCCAAGGAGAGAGGCAGCACCATGTGAACAGAAGCTTTGCTCAGTGCAAAACAGCATGAACCTTTGACTGCTGCCTATAAAGCCAACCAAAAAGCCTTTTTTCTTGTACATCAGCTATGTTTAAGATTTACGGGAAAGTGACTCACAGCAACAGCTGCATCTTACGCAAACATTTTTGAATAAAGTGTTTAGGACCCATGTGGCTGTTTGGGTGGTGAAAGAAATCCATTAACGGTTTCACTTTGTGTGTGTGTGTGTGTGTGTGTGTTCCTGCCCATCAGGTGTGTATCAAAGTTACAATTATCAACTTCACCGTGACCAAGTCTGGCTTGGAGGACCAACTGCTTAGGTACATACATGCATAGACACACATGAAAAACAGATTCAAACCACTGTCCCTCAGTAATGATGACGCACTTGCATCTTGACTATAGTCTCTGTTTTTTGAGTTAGTAATATTTGTATTTGAATGTATTAATGAATATTTGTATATGAATGTATTTATCTTCTTGAACTCCCTGTTCCCCTCCTCAGTGATGTGGTGCGTCTGGAGAGTCCACATCTTGAGGAGCAGAGGAATGAGCTGATTGTGCGCATCAACGCTGATCGCAACCAGCTAAAAGATATTGAGGACCGCATCCTGAAGCTTCTCTTCACCTCTGAGGGAAATATTCTTGACAACGAGGAGCTGGTCCAGACTCTCCAGAAGTCAAAAGTAAAATCTGAATTTGACATCATCTGTCATCATCTATTAAGATCATTTTGACTTATGTTTGGAATTTCCTTGTCATTCCCCTGTTGTCCTCTTGTGTTCCTTCCTTTCCTCTACCACACCTCTTCTGTTCTTGTTTTATTGCTGTTCCTATTTTTCTTTTTCTTTATTGTCTTTTCCTATAATTTCTCAGGTGACATCAGAGGCTATAAAACATCGCTTGGAGGAGGCTGAGGCCACCGAGCTGATTGATCAACACTGCAAGGGAGCGCTACCGACCCGTGGGCCACTCGAGGCTCAGTCTTGTACTTTGTCATTGCCAGTCCTCTCTGAGATCGATCCAATGTACCAGTTCTCCCTCAAGTATTTCAAACAGGTGAGTAACCAGGCTTTTATTTCACAAGCCACAGAAGTTTCCATCTGACTATTTAAGCTTTTGTTAGAAACACATTATGAAAATGGAACATAATTATTTTCTTTCGGTTCAATATCTTTCTGCTCTTTACTTTCTCCGCCCTCAGCTTTTCAACTCCACCATTGAGACATCGGATAAGAGCAGTGTGTTAGAAGAGCGTCTTCAAATCCTACTGGACCAGATTCTGCTCAACTCCTACATCAACGTGTCCGTGGCCTCTTTGAGCAGCACAAGCTTATCTACAGCTTTATGTTGTGTGTGGAAGTCATGAAGCAGCGGGGCGAGATCTCTGATGCTGAGTGGCAACACTTCCTGAGAGGAGCTGCCTCTTTGGAAAAGGTAAAGCAAGAAAGGTCATGCTGATTAAATTACTGGCAAACATTATTCAGATGATGGACTTGGTGAATGAGAGTGATATTTCAACAAGTGCATCATAGTGGTAATTTTGGAGTAAAAGACACTACTCACTAGTGACAGAAAGTACAATCACAACATCAAACAAACAAGTGACTGTTTTATTAAAAAAAAAAGAAAAAAAAAGAAAATGTAATTTATACTGTCATGCATGAAGTATCCGTGTGTGTTTGTCTCTGTTACTCCATCAATAATTCAACAATCATTTACTAGTCTCTTCTTCACTTTTGATTTTCTTGGCTCTCTCCCACATAATAAGGTCATAAATAAATTAACATCAACATCTCTGCAGAAAATATTCCATCAAAGTCAACTCCCCTAACAGTTATTAGTTTTCTGTTACAGGCAAGCAAGTGGTGCCAGCAACAGTCATTAAATTCACAGTTGTCTGTTTAAAATATCAGTAACTGTGGGGCACAATACCAAGTGTGCATTTTGTGATCATAAATGTACAGGGATGTAGTCTGTCACAGGAGCTGTGCTCATTTATCTGTTCCGCTTTGTACTTCCCTGTAGTTTTTCTGTTGCTTGGGAACCTGCTTGGGGAAGTTGTAAATTTTAAGTTAGCTCCACGCTCCTGCAAAGTCATTGAGAAAAGTGACATTGTTAGTTATTCAGTCTGAATGTATTAGAATGGCCAACTGTCAGTAAGCTGATTGGACCACTGAAGCCAGAACAAATTGTAAGGTATAAGGTTAAACTGCCTTGTGGTATTCTTATAATTAGATGAAAATATAGAAATTTGTTACAGTTTGCTGTCTGGATCCTCTTAACTGCAGATAAACAAGGAGCCATTTTATTTTCCCCTTCGAAAAAATCCCCCCAGGTTGTCCCGTAGGCAGGATCTTCATTCTGTCTGATAGAGACAAAAAAGTCCTTTGTGACATAGCAGCGATCAGGCTGCCTCCAGCTTACTGCTGAGGAACTACTGAGACCTCTGGAAAGATATGCAGTAAGTGAGAGACAAAAGAACATATGAGGACGTCGGTGTGTGGAGAGGTTCACAAAATAAATATTCCTGTGGAGGAGAGATAAGAAAAGGAGAGTATCTCTGTTTCTCAGCTGGCCATACAACCTGTATGTGGCATGCTAATAGGCCTTAAGCAATCAATGAAAATGTATTAGTACCACTAAGACACCTTCAGAGAAGTCATCAGAAGTCCAGTTGACCTCCAACATCTGAATAATCGCTTTCCCGCTCTCTTTTCTATCTCCTTCTCTCTCTATATTTCTCGATAATTGTTATCTTCTCTCTCAAACCCCAGTGGGGCAGAAGGGTGGACAGCTGAGGCCCTATTGGTTTGAGCAATAAAGAAAGAGAAAGGTAGAACAGAGCAATGAATAAAAGGACCTTTGAGATTTAGCTCTGGTTTTATTGGCGATTTTCAGACTGTTTTCAGACGACAATTCAGATCAGCCAGTGCAACCCAGGGGTATATTTCTGTGTTCACCCACCATTTGGCTCTCATTTATATGGCATTAGTTAGGCTGGAGGTGCAGCCTGTCAGCCACCGTGATCCTCATGTTAATGCTGTCCTTCTTTTCCTCTCCTTCACCTCTATGCTTCTGTATCCATCCATCATGTACACCTCTTTTGCCAATTCTGAATGCTTTTCAACCAACTCTTTGCATCTTCATACCCTTACCATCTCTTATCTGTTATGCCTACCTACCTTGATCATCCTCTCGTCACTGTCTTATTGAAATCCTTCAGTTCTTCTCCACTGCCTCTCTACTCAAGGTCTGCCCTCCATCTTCTCTTTCCTTTACTATTGTACTCATCTTCTTTTCAATTTCTCCTGCTCCCAGGACCATGCAGAACGGCCAGATGTACCATGGCTAAGTGATTTTTACTGGCGGACATGCTGTGAGTTGGAGGACACACTGCCGTGCTTCAAGGACATCTCCAAGGAAATCACCAGAACGCATATCCACATCACGCTAGGTAACCCAGACCTAGTGTCGTTATCCTGGCTAATCTAGCAGGAATCATGTTTAGTGCACCATGTTTCCGCTGCATTTTAGACATTATTTTTCACTGTCAGGTTAGATAGTCTAATTCATTCTTGTTCTACCACATTGTGTACAAATCTATGTGTACACTGCCAGGCAAATATCCTTAGCATTAAACAAGAGTCGTGTCTTCTTTAGGGCGTTTTCAAGCATCTATTAATCCTGAGACCTGGGAAGGATATGTGTCAGAGTTGCCTCCTCTTGGGGAGTCCAAAAATGTGAAGCAGGAGATTAGAGGCTACTGGAATGAGAGGCTGGGGGCCTTCCAGAAGCTAGTCCTTATCAAGAGCTTCCTGGAAGAGAAGGTAAGTTGATGAAATGTATGAAAAGATATTTATTAAGGTTTTGTTTGTTTTCTAATCTACAAGGTCATAAAATGAGAAGAGATTTCTGTCCATGTCAGTTGACCTGTTGTTATTAAACCCATCAAGATTTGGCTTATTACATTAATTTACAATTATGCTGGCCTGCCACCCTCAGCTGTGTCTTTACTTTTGGATCTATCAAATCTCCAATCTGCATGCTGTCCTTACTAATATTTGACTCTCTCTTTGTCCTGTTATTCTATGGTTACTTTCTCCCTCTCTTTTCCAGGCGGTGTTTGCAGCAACAGAGTTTGTGATAGTCAGCCTGGGGAAGCAGTTTGTGGAAAACCCCCAGTCGATCTGGCAAATCTCTATAACGATATGTCCCCGTCCACCCCGCTGATCTTCATTCTCAGCACAGGATCTGACCCCATGGGGGCCTTCCAGCGCTTTGCAAAAGAGAGAGGTTGTCTTGACAGAGTTGAGTCCATCTCACTGGGTCAAGGCCAGGGGCCAATTGCAGAGAGAAGTGATCCATGCAGCACTGAAGAGTGGCAAGTGGGTCTTCCTGCAGAATTGTCATCTGGCTGTCTCTTGGATGTTAGCCATGGAAGAGCTCATCAAGACCTTCACTGAGCCTGGTAATATCACTCTGCCAACAGCATTGAAACACCTCCACATAACTGCACACATGATCACGCAAGGGCAGAGCATCTTTGCCCTCTTTCAGCTGTGGCTACAGACACATTTATGATTACGTTTTGTACTTAATACATTTACTTTACTTTGCATTTCAACCTGAATACTGCTAACAGAATAGAACTCAACAAGAATGTCCCTTGGGCTCCAGTTTAGTTCAATGTTTGACAGCTGGACAAGTAAATCTCTACAGCCACTTTGTTACATGCCAGAGGCATGGCATGTGTTAGTCCCCAGGTGTAAAAAAGAAGCAAGAAAGAGAGGCGTCGATCTTCAGTGAAAATGCCGTTTTGAGAATTTTCTAGAGCTCTTAATATTTCTATGATTGTGCTGCTCAGGTCTAATGTTATTTTGGCTGTGCTCAACCTAAAAAAGACACACACTGCAATGTGCACATAACACGCTATTACCAAGCTCCTCGTGATACAAAAGACTAAATGACCCCGTTTTTATGGTTGTTTCCTTGTTTTTCACAGCATTTGTATCAGTCGTAAAATGTTGTGTTTGTCTGTGTAGTCGGGGACGCATTCATAACTTTTTTTTTTTTTTTTTTTGTTCATGATGGTGAATAATGTTCCTCTCTGCTCCTGCGCAGACACATCGATCCACGAGGATTTCCGCTTGTTTCTCAGCTCCATGCCTTCCAAAGGTTTCCTGTTACGGTGCTCCAGAACTCTGTCAAGGTAAACACACACAATGTGCCACTGTTGATCTTACTTTAGTTCATTTCATTTCATTTGAAGATTGTCTGTCAACGATTGCACTGCAGGACAAATCTTCCCAGTATGAAGAAGTGTATTGTGTTCGCTTCTAACGTGAAAAGATTCAGCTGTGAACAAATCTGTTTTCTCCAGTAAACTTTCTGCAGTTGTTCATGGCTCCGTTATTCCACATCCACGTTTGGAAGATATTGTATATAAAATGTTTTCAATTTGCATACAAGAGTTTAACTTTTCATCTCTTCTTCTGCG
>JABGLX010000282.1:0-42502 GCA_014281875.1 Nibea albiflora | reverse complement strand
AAACTCGCCCCGTTAAACTTTTCTCAGCAAGAGGGGGCCTGTACTCAGCCAACGGTCCTCCACTCTATCACAGCTGTACAAAACCGCAAGTGTTACAGAAATGGTTCGCTTCAGTGGACTGCAGCAGTCAAACTCCCTTATGCAAACCTTTGTTCATATCAGATCACTAACTTTATTAATCATTTTGAATAAATATATATGTCATTTAATGTGAAAGATGTATATTTATTCAACGTTTTAAAGATCAAACTGGGACTTGGACTCCATGGGGACTAGGTTGGAAAGGACTCAGATCGGGATCACCGCCAAAAACACTTGATCAGGACATCCTTTTTTTTTTCTCAGAGTTCAAACGCGATAAAGAGACAGATTAAATTTGCAAAAACAAGTCGTGTTCACTTGAACGATGTACTTGGCACCAAAAAAAAAAGAAAGAAGGTAGATGGTCATTTAGATTATTGCAGTTTGCAGTTCGCAGACTGAGTGTCTTCATTCAGTCTGTGCATCCAGCTTTGCAAGTTTTTGGATGATGCAGAATAAGTTATAATGCATAACACAGCATTCATCATATCCTTTCATGTCTGTGTTTTTTCTCTTTCAGACCCTGCTCTTCATAGAGACTGTCCCCTTGATTGCAAGGTTTGTTGGGAATCTAGGAAACAATGGAAACAAGACAGAGCTAGAAAGAGCATTTGGGGTACTATGGCCCTTTAAGAAGTGTTTGGGTTGCCAGAAATCCCCCAGGCTTTGCTTTTGTAGAGTTTGAAGATCCCAGAGATGCATCTGATGCTGTGCGAGAGCTAGATGGAAGGTAACTCTTTTTGACAGTTACTTTTGGCTTTTGTTTTTTTTGTTTTTTTTTTTGTTTTTTGCACTTCCTCATTATGCAACGCCTTTTCGTTCAGGCACATGTGTGGCTGTGTCGTACTGCGCGTCGAGTATCCACCGGCGAGAAGCGCTCTAGGAGCCGTGGCCCTCCTCCATCCTGGAATAGACGCCCTCGGGAAGATTTTAGGCGACGTAGTCCTCCAGTCAGACGCAGGTATGCATTCTCTACTTAAAGATTTATTTAAAGTCTTATTTGCAGTGTCTAAAAGCTAAAATGACAAAGCTTATTTACGTTCCCACACAGTGTAAGCATTGTTTTTGTTTTTACTCCTTCCAGATATTTGTTAGTTTGGCCGTTTTAAATCTAACAGCCTCATACACAAAAAAAATCTCTCAAATCTTGAGACATCAGAGCTGTTCAAGCTTGACAAGCCAAAGCCAAGCAGGAGGTAAAGTTTCTGATTGGTCGTCCCGTTGGTCTTGATTAAACTTACGAAATCATACATACATTTATTGACCTGTTAGTAAAATCAAATTATGAGTAGCATGCATACAAAGTGAGTCCATCGGTAGATAATCTGATGGCTGGTTCAGGATGTGATATATTGACGTCATGCCCTTTCCTTAATGTTTTTATAGATTGAGTGATACAAACTTATTAATAATTCCAGTGGCAGCTTATGTCAGCACTTGACTATGAACTCTTATGTCTGTAAAATGGCCGAGCTCTGCCAGAGTGATGTAGCTTTACGGGGACAAATTAGGGACGACAGTTATCACTTCATCATCCATCAAACATTTTTTATAGGCACTTTGAAGAATTACTTTCTGCAGGTGTAAACATTGTTTTCTTTCTGAGTTCAGTTGCCATCTATTAAATAAAACTGAACCACGTTGCAGAGTCACCACCACGCTTCTCACCATCTGAGTCAGTCAACTAGTCCTCTTACAGCATCATGTGACTGCTGACCAGCGAGCCCCAATCAGCTTGGCTGGTGTTGTCACATGACCCAGGCGCACCGCCAGTCGTCAGGTTCCACCAACCTTTTGGTTCCTGAGCATGCGGTTCCCAGCATCCTCCTCTTCTTCCTCCAACCTTAACCCAATCGACAGCGGTTCCACTTCACATTATCAACCAATCAGCGTCTTTACTCTTCTATTCTCCGCACAACTACTGCGTCAACGGGAACAGCCCTTGGCTTACATCCCCTCCATCCTTCCCCCCCAAAAAAAGGCAGGGAAAATCGACAACTACCCCTCCCAACCAGCCACCAAGCAACTTCATATCTCCAACATTTGCATCATGTGGCAAATCCTCTCTGCAATTCGACCTCCCTCACCATCAGTCTGGCTTCCTTGCGTCATTTCTATCTTGTCCAAATCCCCCAAAATAGTAAGTTGCTTTTATCCTGCTCTTTGTAGTTTTTATGCTTAATCTAGCTTTCAAAGCTGCTTGACAGTTTTCCCTCAGCAGTTATGTAATTAAGAGCAATTTCAGTGCAGAGCTGCAAATCTAAAGATCAGAAGTTTGGTCAAGGAACTTTTCCGTCAGTCCTTTTAATTTTCATTTGCGAAAATGAAACTTACATTTATCAGATGTCAACGGTGTAAATTGCGCCGCTGAGTGCACTTTCATGGCTCGACATTAAGACATTTTGAGTAATCTCAAACAATGTTTGCTCTGTTTGTGATGTTTTCAGACCATCTCTCTTTCCACTTAAATATCCTTTCACCAAAAGTGCTCCAGTAATTGAAAATGCTCCACACACAATTGTGGTTCACATTATGCCCTACATCCAGGTTCCTTTTGAACTAAAAGTGAAAGACAACCACAGTCTGTTTTAGATCAGATCCACAGTATTGAGCAATATCGCTTTTAGCCGGGACTCTGAGTGGATCACTGTGCACAGACTGTGTGCCTCCAGTGTCGCTTAAAAACTCTTTGTAAGAATAAGTTTTTGCCCACTTAGAATTAAGACAGGTCTTAATGTTCCGAGTTCTTGATTTTGTTCTCTCTGATTGGTGCTCACTGGACAAAGTTTCCTTTTTAACGAATTGATCTTGATGCAGTTCATGGATGCAGATGATCGTTCCTAATAACAGACAAGGAGCTACGTGTAACCACGTGTAATCCATGTCTCTGTATGGATCACGAATACCAAAGGTTGCATTAGTGATAGAAAGGGTTGAATTAATGTTTGTTTTGTTTTTTTGACTTCACCTGTACTATAGATCACCGAAGAGGAGGAGCCTCAGCCGCAGTCGCAGCAGGTGAGCTTCTGACAAGTTATTTTGTTTGTTTTTTTAACTGTGCGTTTTTAATGATACAATTCATATCAACGGCTTGATCTTGTTCTGCAGGTCTGTTTCAAGAGACAGACGCAGATATCGGTCTCTCTCCAGAGACAAGAATCATAAGCGCTCAAGATCCTTTTCACGGTCAAGGAGGTACGTTTAAAGTGTCATTGATTATCATACTCTACTCCGAGACTTGATAAAATATTTTACTGTTAAGGTTTTCGGTCCTTTCGCGCTTATTCACTAAATTGTTTATTTCACAGTCGTTCCGCATCCACCGAGAGGAAATGAAGACCTTTTAGACAACGGTTCATCTGCGGGATCCTGCTATGGTTGTGAAAATACACATTTTTATAGTCATGTTTTTCTTTTTAGATTGTGTTTTCTCAGCTTAAGACAGCCAAAGGTTGGCCTTGTTACGTGTTGTGTAATAGCAATCTGGTGAATTAACAACAAAGGACTGGAACTGTTCTTGTTTTGTTGGCGAGATCAACCCATTTTACTGACATATTTTCTCTTTGAATTTACTCTATGAAGCATAAAACACATTTGTTGTGCCCTGCATGTTTTAAAATGGAATACTGGATTTAGTTTTACATTACCATCCTGTTTTTTTAACTGTTGAATTAAAGTTCAGGTGATGTTTTTGGTTTTTATTTGTTTTGTTTGTTCTTTTTTTTTTTTTTGAAATTCCTGGGTCACTTTTAAATTACTGACAGTGGGTAACTGTGAGCTGCATTGCCAGGCATAGTTTGTATCAGTGACAGAAAGCAGAATGGCAACAAACATTGTAAATACTGGTGCTGTTATTTGCAGGCTATCATTGAGGCCTAAAACATCATCTGTAATTCTGTATTTCACCCGTCACTTTTGCTAATTAAGGCGTTTATCTATTCAACTTTGCTTGATTCTCTGAAGTCTGACATAGTGTGCTGATGCAGTTAAACAACTTCTTCAATAAATGTTTTTCCAAGGTGACAATATTTCCTTGTCCTACTTTTTTTGTTGTTGTATTTGAATAGTTCTATAAACAAATAAGATTTATAGCACGCAACAGTCAAATGTAAAGTAAATGTAGGAAAGTAAGTTGATTCAATCCAGGAAGTAATAGATGATGTTTCTGTTGGCTGATAAAGGCTGCAAGCGTAAACCCACACAGGAAGCTTTCAGTCACAGTTGCAGTAAAGGAACAACCCCCATGTGTGAAATGTACTTAACGTTCACGATAGGCTGATGACATTACAAAACGGCTTGTGTTGTGAGACGACAGAGGTGACAGATTTGGGTGGTGAGTACTTGTGGCGTTGTAACAATTTCCCAATGTAATTGGTAAAAGTAAAACCTTTTCAAGTGATTTAATATTGAGCACTTGTCCCTTGAGAGTATGTTTAGAAAGTATCAAAAGTTTGTTTGTTGGAGAACAAAATTGTTTTGTTTCCCAGTAGTTAATGGAGGTAGAAATTAGTCGTATATATTTACTCTTGTATGTATTTGATTGAGACTCAGTTGTTATCTGATAATGATCGGTGACAGATTTAAACTTGATTTGCTGACTCGCTGCATGACTAAATGTTTCACACTTTAGGAGAGAAGATTAGACGTCATGTCGGCTCAAAGTACAAAGAAAAAAAGAATTGGTTCACGCCGCTGGGTAGCAAACCAAAATAAAAACATCTGAGGCTGAGGACTTCCACCTAACGGACAGCACTGTAGTGGCAGCACAGTACACCAGGAGGAAATACTGAATCATTAAATATATTGGCGAACCCTGACTATTCAAAATCTGAAACCCAGAATCCAGCTTCACCAGAACTCTCGCACAGAAAAAAACTGGGGTCTAGTCGAAGAAATAAAAGAGAACATGGAAAGGACTCAGCAACTGAACCATACGACAAACCGAGAGAGGAAGTTGAGGAAAAGACCCGGGGTAATGAAACCCCCCGAAAACCACAAATGTGTGTGACAATGGAACCTCAGCAGCAGGAAGAATTAAGTCAGAGAACTGAGGATGATATGTCTGCGAGACATGACAGCTCTGTGTATTCGGCCATTACACCTGATTATTTTTCTGGGGTTCAGTACTCTACTGGATCAAACACTCCAGAGACTGACCAGGAAAGTTTAATTTCCAAAAGTCAAAATCTGCAGGCAAACCAAGATGGACATGATGCAGACTACAAAGTAGTGTCTGATTCTTGTACATTAGTGGAAACCATGCTGGGAGGAACTCACAAATCTGACAATGTTCAGAAAGAGGAACTCACAGAAAATGCACATCTTGTGGGAATCCCTGAGGTAACTGGTTTAAATTTACCTTCAGGTCCTACAGCAGAGTTTATTGACCAGTCAAGTTCTACAGAGACTGCAGGAGATGAACGTTACAATCTGAGTTCTGTAACAGAAAAAGAAAGCAAAGAACGACACGAGGGCACATATCTGTTAGGGCAGGATGGAAATTTCCAGGGCAACGATTTGGAGAGTGACTCACATGTAAAATCAGTAGTTACAGAGTTTTCTACCACAGCAGAGGTAACCACAGATCAAAGCAGCCCAAGGACAAATACTGAGCTTGAATGCACTGTTGAGCAAGCAATATTTTCATCACCAAATGAGCATTTAAACTTGCATCAAGTCAACAGTGCTCAACATTCAGAGTGTGAACAGGAGTTTAAGCCAACAGAAATGTATGAAATCAGTCACTCTTCAAGTGCGACGCATGTCACAGAAGATGCTGAAGTAAATTCTGGAAATGTGGTAGACCAAGCTGAACTGGGTGACACGTACCAGTCTGAGTTGACTGTGAAAAGTCAGTTAGATTCAGATCCGGATGATGAACACGATGTCCGTCCTACAGAAGCAAACAACTTTGACACTTTAAAGCAGACCCATGATTTATATGATAGTGAGATACCACAGATCAATTTGATGAGCGAGTCACATTTAAGATCAGAGTTTTCTACTGAGTCAGAGATAACCACAGATGACAGCAGAACCAGAGAGCATACAGAACCTGAATGCAGTACTGAGCAAGCAATGCTTTCATCACCAAAAGATGGGTTTCCTAAAACTGAAGTTGAAAGTGTCCATCATTTAGAGGATGCTGTAAACAAAGCGCATGAACCGGAAGTTAAGCCAACACAGAAGCATGAAATGGATCTCTACTCTGATCATGATGAACATGAAAGAGAGACTGACTTTAAGGTGGAGGTGTCCAATAAATCAGTAGGAGCCCCACTAGAAGAAATTGACAAAACTGACACTCTTCAGAGTGAATCTTCTTTACAAACACAGCAATCAGAAATAAATGCTTCTTTGGACTCACAACCTCAGCACGACGACACAGACTTCAACTCCATTGGGAGCAGAAGAAAACTGGGGTCTAGCCGAAGACATAAAGGACGACACCGGGTTAAGGAATCTGAATCGTACCTCAGACCTGCAGAGGAAGTTGTAGAAAGTGTCAGTGATAGTGAAGCCCTCGAAACAACTCAAATGTTAGTGGCAATAGAGAAAACAACTCAAGAAGAATCAAGTCCAGAGAGTGAGCATGATGTTGTTGTGCCTGCAACAGATGACAACTCTTTATATTCAGCCATCATGTCTGATTATTCTTCTGAGGTCCAGAGCTCCAATACAACAAACTATCCAGAGACTGACATGGAAAGTTTAATTCCTAAAAGTGAAAATCTTCAAGATGATCATGATGAGGAGGTTAAGACAACACATGAACTTGATCACTCCTCTGAAAGTGTGACACAGGTTGCCACAGAAGATGCTGAAATAATTTCTGGAAACCTGACAGACCAAGCTGAAATCACTGACACATACCAATTTGAGTTCATCATGAAAGATACTGATGATTCTGCTGCTAAGCAGGAAGACTTGAATCCTGTTGACACACAGGATGTTCATCCCACAAAAGAAAACAGCATTGAGGCTTCAGAACAGACAAATGAGGATGAGGATACAGAGAAACTGCAGATCAGTGATCCTGAAAGAGTAGACTCTGCACTTGGTCATGTGTATGAGGGCGAAGCCAGTGTGGTAGAGGATGATATAAAACCCAGTGTTCATCAGGAGAAGGAAAGACTCAACTCTGAAGTGGAGGAAAGTGAATCTTCTTTACAAACACAGCAATCGGAAACAAATGCACTTTTGGATTCACAACCTGAGCAGGACGACACAGACGTCAACTTCATTGGGAGCAGAAGAAAACTGGGGTCTAGCCGAAGAAATAGGGGAAGACGGCATGCCAAGGACCCTGTTGCTGAATCCAATGACAGCCCTGCAGAGGAAATTATTGATCTCTCCTCTGAAAGTGTGACACAGGTTGCCACAGAAGATGCTGAAATCATTTCTGGAAACCTGACAGACCAAGCTGAAATCACTGACACATACCAATTTGAGTTTATTGTGAAAGATACTGATGATTCTGCTGCTAAGCAGGAAGACTTGAATACAGATGACACACAGGATGTTCATCCTACAAAAGAAAACAGCATTGAGGCTTCAGAACAGACAAATGAGGATGAGGATACAGAGAAACTGCAGATCAGTGATCCTGAAAGAGTAGACTCTGCACTTGGTCATGTGTATGAGAGTGAAGCCAGTGTGGTAGAGGATGATATAAAACCCAGTGTTGAACAAACAGTTCATCAGGAGAAGGAAGGAATACTCTCTGGGGATGAGGAAAGTGAATCTTCTTTACAAACACAGCAACCAGAAATAAATGCTTCTTTGGACTCACAACCTCAGCACGACGACACAGACTACAACTCCATTGGGAGCAGAAGAAAACTGGGGTCTACCCGAAGAAATAAAGGACGACACCGGGTTAAGGAATCTGTTGCTGAATCGTACCTCAGACCTGCAGAGGAAGTTGTAGAAAGTGTCAGTGATAGTGAAGCCCTCGAAACAACTCAAATGTTAGTGGCAATAGAGAAAACAACTCAAGAAGAATCAAGTCCAGAGAGTTGTGATGGCATTGTGTCTGCAACAGATGACAACTCTTTATATTCAGCCATCATGTCTGATTATTCTTCTGAGGTCCAGAGCTCCAATACAACAAACTATCCAGAGACTGACATGGAAAGTTTAATTCCTAAAAGTGAAAATCTTCAAGAAGATCATGATGAAAGACAGACTGACTTTAAAGTGGAAGTGCCTGATAAATCAGTGGAAGGCACACTGGAAGAAATGGACCAATCTGATATTCTGATTGTGAAAAGTACTGATGATTCTGCTGCTAAGCAGGAAGACTTGAATACAGATGACACACAGGATGTTCATCCTACAAAAGAAAACAGCATTGAGGCTTCAGAACAGACAAATGAGGATGAGGATACAGAGAAACTGCAGATCAGTGATACTGAAAGAGTAGACTCTGCACTTGGCCATGTGTATGAGGGCGAAGCCAGTATGGTAGAGGATGATATAAAACCCAGTGTTCATCAGGAGAAGGAAGGACTCAACTCTGAAGTGGAGGAAAGTGAATCTTCTTTACAAACATCAGAAACAAATGCACCTTTGGATTCAGAACCTGAGCAAGACGACACAGACTTAAACTTCATTGGGAGCAGAAGAAACTGGGGTCTAGCCGAAGAAATAGGGGAAGACGGCATGCCAAGGACCCTGTTGCTGAATCCAATGACAGCCCTGCAGAGGAAATTATTGATCACTCCTCTGAAAGTGTGACACAGGTTGCCACAGAAGATGCTGAAATCATTTCTGGAAACCTGACAGACCAAGCTGAAATCACTGACACATACCAATTTGAGTTTATCGTGAAGATACTGATGATTCTGCTGCTAAGCAGGAAGACTTGAATACAGATGACACACAGGATGTTCATCCTACAAAAGAAAACAGCATGTGAGGCTTCAGAACAGACAAATGAGGATGAGGATACAGAGAAACTGCAGATCAGTGATCCTGAAAGAGTAGACCTCTGCACTTGGTCATGTGTATGAGGGTGAAGCCAGTGTGGTAGAGGATGATATAAAACCCAATGTTGAACAAACAGTTCATCAGGAGAAGGAAGGAATACTCTCTGGGGATGAGGAAAGTGAATCTTCTTTACAAACACAGCAATCAGAAACAAATACTTCTTTGGACTCACAACCTCAGCACGACGACACAGACTACAACTCCATTGGGAGCAGAAGAAAACTGGGGTCTAGCCGAAGAAATAAAGGACGACACCGGGTTAAGGAATCTGTTGCTGAATCGTACCTCAGACCTGCAGAGGAAGTTGTAGAAAGTGTCAGTGATAGTGAAGCCCTCGAAACAACTCAAATGTTAGTGGCAATAGAGAAAACAACTCAAGAAGAATCAAGTCCAGAGAGTGAGCATGATGTTGTTGTGTCTGCAACAGATGACAACTCTTTATATTCAGCCATCATGTCTGATTATTCTTCTGAGGTCCAGAGCTCCAATACAACAAACTATCCAGAGACTGACATGGAAAGTTTAATTCATAAAAGTGAAAATCTTCAAGAAGATCATGATGAAAGACAGACTGACTTTAAAGTGGAAGTGTCTGATAAATCAGTGGAAGGCACACTGGAAGAAATGGACCAATCTGACATTCTGATTGTAAAAAGTACTGATGATTCTGCTGCTAAGCAGGAAGACTTGAATACAGATGACACACAGGATGTTCATCCTACAAAAGAAAACAGCATTGAGACTTCAGAACAGACAAATGAGGATGAGGATACAGAGAAACTGCAGATCAGTGATACTGAAAGAGTAGACTCTGCACTTGGTCATGTGTATGAGAGTGAAGCCAGTGTGGTAGAGGATGGTATAAAACCCAATGTTCATCAGGAGAAGGAAGGACTCAACTCTGAAGTGGAGGAAAGTGAATCTTCTTTACAAACATCAGAAACAAATGCACCTTTGGATTCAGAACCTGAGCAAGGACTGGACACAGACTTAACTTCATTGGGAGCAGAAGGAACTGGGGCTCTAGCCGAAGAAATAGGGGAAGGACGGCATGCCAAGGAACCCTGTTGCTGAATCCAATGACAGCCCTGCAGAGGAAATTGTTGATCACTCCTCTGAAAGTGTGACACAGGTTGCCACAGAAGATGCTGAAATAATTTCTGGAAACCTGACAGACCAAGCTGAAATCACTGACACATACCAATTTGAGTTTATCGTGAAAGATACTGATGATTCTGCTGCTAAGCAGGAAGACTTGAATACAGATGACACACAGGATGTTCATCCCACAAAAGAAAACAGCATTGAGGCTTCAGAACAGACAAATGAGGATGAGGATACAGAGAAACTGCAGATCAGTGATACTGAAAGAGTAGACTCTGCACTTGGTCATGTGTATGAGGGTGAAGCCAGTGTGGTAGAGGATGATATAAAACCCAGTGTTGAACAAACAGTTCATCAGGAGAAGGAAGGAATACTCTCTGGGGATGAGGAAAGTGAATCTTCTTTACAATCACAGCAATCAGAAACAAATGCACTTTTGGATTCAGAACCTCAGCAGGACGACACAGACTTCAACTTCATTGGGAGCAGAAGAAAACTGGGGTCTAGCCGAAGAAATAAAGGACGACACAGGGTTAAGGAATCTGTTGCTGAATCGTACCTCAGACCTACAGAGGAAGTTGTAGAAAGTGTCAGTGATAGTGAAGCCCTCGAAACAACTCAAATGTTAGTGGCAATAGAGAAAACAACTCAAGAAGAATCAAGTCCAGAGAGTTGTGATGGCATTGTGTCTGCAACAGATGACAACTCTTTATATTCAGCCATCATGTCTGATTATTCTTCTGAGGTCCAGAGCTCCAATACAACAAACTATCCAGAGACTGACATGGAAAGTTTAATTCCTAAAAGTGAAAATCTTCAAGATGATCATGATGAGGAGGTTAAGACAACACATGAACTTGATCACTCCTCTGAAAGTGTGACACAGGTTGCCACAGAAGATGCTGAAATAATTTCTGGAAACCTGACAGACCAAGCTGAAATCAGTGACACATACCAGTCTGAGATGATTGTGAAAGATACTGATGATTCTGCTGCTAAGCAGGAAGACTTGAATACAGATGACACACAGGATGTTCATCCTACAAAAGAAAACAGCATTGAGACTTCAGAACAGACAAATGAGGATGAGGATACAGAGAAACTGCAGATCAGTGATACTGAAAGAGTAGACTCTGCACTTGGTCATGTGTATGAGGGTGAAGCCAGTGTGGTAGAGGATGATATAAAACCCAATGTTCATCAGGAGAAGGAAGGACTCAACTCTGAAGTGGAGGAAAGTGAATCTTCTTTACAAACATCAGAAACAAATGCACCTTTGGATTCAGAACCTGAGCAGGACGACACAGACGTCAACTTCATTGGGAGCAGAAGAAAACTGGGGTCTAGCCGAAGAAATAGGGGAAGACGGCATGCCAAGGACCCTGTTGCTGAATGCAATGACAGCCCTGCAGAGGAAATTGTTGATCACTCCTCTGAAAGTGTGACACAGGTTGCCACAGAAGATGCTGAAATCATTTCTGGAAACCTGACAGACCAAGCTGAAATCACTGACACATACCAATTTGAGTTTATCGTGAAAGATACTGATGATTCTGCTGCTAAGCAGGAAGACTTGAATACAGATGACACACAGGATGTTCATCCTACAAAAGAAAACAGCATTGAGGCTTCAGAACAGACAAATGAGGATGAGGATACAGAGAAACTGCAGATCAGTGATCCTGAAAGAGTAGACTCTGCAATTGGTCATGTGTATGAGGGTGAAGCCAGTGTGGTAGAGGATGATATAAAACCCAGTGTTCATCAGGAGAAGGAAGGAATACTCTCTGGGGATGAGGAAAGTGAATCTTCTTTACAAACACAGCAATCAGAAACAAATGCACCTTTGGATTCACAACCTGAGCAAGACGACACAGACTTCAACTTCATTGGGAGCAGAAGAAAACTGGGGTCTAGCCGAAGAAATAAAGGACGACACCGGGTTAAGGAATCTGTTGCTGAATCGTACCTCAGACCTACAGAGGATGTTGTAGAAAGTGTCAGTGATAGTGAAGCCCTCGAAACAACTCAAATGTTAGTGGCAATAGAGAAAACAACTCAAGAAGAATCAAGTCCAGAGAGTTGTGATGGCATTGTGTCTGCAACAGATGACAACTCTTTATATTCAGCCATCATGTCTGATTATTCTTCTGAGGTCCAGAACTCCAATACAACAAACTATCCAGAGACTGACATGGAAAGTTTAATTCCTAAAAGGGAAAGTCTTCAAGAAGATCATGATGAGGAGGTTAAGACAACACATGAACTTGATCACTCCTCTGAAAGTGTGACACAGGTTGCCACAGAAGATGCTGAAATAATTTCTGGAAACCTGACAGACCAAGCTGAAATCACTGACACATACCAGTTTGAGTTCATCATGAAAGATACTGATGATTCTGCTGCTAAGCAGGAAGACTTGAATACAGATGACACACAGGATGTTCATCCTACAAAAGAAAACAGCATTGAGACTTCAGAACAGACAAATGAGGATGAGGATACAGAGAAACTGCAGATCAGTGATACTGAAAGAGTAGACTCTGCACTTGGTCATGTGTATGAGGGTGAAGCCAGTGTGGTAGAGGATGATATAAAACCCAATGTTCATCAGGAGAAGGAAGGACTCAACTCTGAAGTGGAGGAAAGTGAATCTTCTTTACAAACATCAGAAACAAATGCACCTTTGGATTCAGAACCTGAGCAGGACGACACAGACGTCAACTTCATTGGGAGCAGAAGAAAACTGGGGTCTAGCCGAAGAAATAGGGGAAGACGGCATGCCAAGGACCCTGTTGCTGAATGCAATGACAGCCCTGCAGAGGAAATTGTTGATCACTCCTCTGAAAGTGTGACACAGGTTGCCACAGAAGATGCTGAAATCATTTCTGGAAACCTGACAGACCAAGCTGAAATCACTGACACATACCAATTTGAGTTTATCGTGAAAGATACTGATGATTCTGCTGCTAAGCAGGAAGACTTGAATACAGATGACACACAGGATGTTCATCCTACAAAAGAAAACAGCATTGAGGCTTCAGAACAGACAAATGAGGATGAGGATACAGAGAAACTGCAGATCAGTGATCCTGAAAGAGTAGACTCTGCAATTGGTCATGTGTATGAGGGTGAAGCCAGTGTGGTAGAGGATGATATAAAACCCAGTGTTCATCAGGAGAAGGAAGGAATACTCTCTGGGGATGAGGAAAGTGAATCTTCTTTACAAACACAGCAATCAGAAACAAATGCACCTTTGGATTCACAACCTGAGCAAGACGACACAGACTTCAACTTCATTGGGAGCAGAAGAAAACTGGGTCTAGCCGAAGAAATAAAGGACGACACCGGGTTAAGGAATCTGTTGCTGAATCGTACCTCAGACCTACAGAGGATGTTGTAGAAAGTGTCAGTGATAGTGAAGCCCTCGAAACAACTCAAATGTTAGTGGCAATAGAGAAAACAACTCAAGAAGAATCAAGTCCAGAGAGTTGTGATGGCATTGTGTCTGCAACAGATGACAACTCTTTATATTCAGCCATCATGTCTGATTATTCTTCTGAGGTCCAGAACTCCAATACAACAAACTATCCAGAGACTGACATGGAAAGTTTAATTCATAAAAGGGAAAGTCTTCAAGAAGATCATGATGAGGAGGTTAAGACAACACATGAACTTGATCACTCCTCTGAAAGTGTGACACAGGTTGCCACAGAAGATGCTGAAATAATTTCTGGAAACCTGACAGACCAAGCTGAAATCACTGACACATACCAGTTTGAGTTCATCATGAAAGATACTGATGATTCTGCTGCTAAGCAGGAAGACTTGAATCCTGTTGCCACACAGGATGTTCATCCTACAAAAGAAAACAGCATTGAGGCTTCAGAACAGACAAATGAGGATGAGGATACAGAGAAACTGCAGATCAGTGATCCTGAAAGAGTAGACTCTGCACTTGGTCATGTGTATGAGGGTGAAGCCAGTGTGGTAGAGGATGATGTAAAACCCAGTGTTCATCAGGAGAAGGAAGGACTCAACTCTGAAGTGGAGGAAAGTGAATCTTCTTTACAAACACAGCAATCGGAAACAAATGCACTTTTGGATTCAGAACCTCAGCAAGACGACACAGACTTCAACTTCATTGGGAGCAGAAGAAAACTGGGGTCTAGCCGAAGAAATAGGGGAAGACGGCATGCCAAGGACCCTGTTGCTGAATCCAATGACAGCCCTGCAGAGGAAATTGTTGATCACTCCTCTGAAAGTGTGACACAGGTTGCCACAGAAGATGCTGAAATAATTTCTGGAAACCTGACAGACCAAGCTGAAATCACTGACACATACCAGTTTGAGATGATTGTAAAAAGTACTGATGATTCTGCTGCTAAGCAGGAAGACTTGAATACAGATGACACACAGGATGTTCATCCTACAAAAGAAAACAGCATTGAGGATACAGAGAAACTGCAGATCAGTGATCCTGAAAGAGTAGACTCTGCAATTGGTCATGTGTATGAGGGTGAAGCCAGTGTGGTAGAGGATGATATAAAACTCAATGTTGAACAAACAGTTAATCAGGAGAAGGAAGGACTCAACTCTGAAGTGGAGGAAAGTGAATCTTCTTTACAAATACAGCAATCAGGAACAAATGCTTACTTGGATTCCCAACCTGAGCAAGACGACGCAAACTTCAATCCCGTTGGGAGCAGAAGAAAACTGGGGTCTAGCCGAAGAAATAGGGGAAGACGGCATGCCAAGGACCCTGTTGCTGAATCCAATGACAGCCCTGCAGAGGAAATTGGTGGAAATATCAGGGATAATGCTCAAACTGAAGGAATTAGTGATCAAGTCAAAGAAAATGAACATGTTGGTGCTCTTATTCACGTCTCTGAGTTTATGTCTTCAAGTGTGCATCCCAGTTTGACAGTAGATCAACAGGTAATTGACCCGTCAACTTCCAAAGAAATGCAGGAACAAGACCTGTCTAGTGTGTATTTTGTAAAAGAAAAAGAAAGCAAGGATGGAGATGAGAACACTGACTTGTTAAGGCAGGATGGAAATTCACAGGGCAGCTATTTGGTTAGTGAGTCGCATTTAAAATTATCTAATATAGAGTCTTCTACCACACCTGAGATTTCTATAGAAAAAAGCCGCACTGGAGAACATGTTGACACTGAATATGTTAAGCAAGGGGCAAGTTTCATCACCAGAGTGGAGTCCTCTACAAATGAGGAACAAAAGCATGTAAACTTTTCTCAAGTCAGAGGTTCTCTGCCTTCTGAGAATGTTTTAAATGAAGTAACCGAAGAAGTGGTTAAACCAACACAAATGCAAGAAATGCATCAAGTTGATTTCTCCTCAGTTAATGAAAGCCTGCAATCAGAAACAAATGCTCTTTTGAACTCCCAGGACAATTCTCAAGACAGTTCTGTGAGAATGGAAGAGGAAACAGACTTCAACCCCACTGGGAACAGAAGAAAACTGGGGTCTAGCCGAAGGAATAAAGGACGACAGCAAGTCGAGGTATCAGTTGCCAAAACATACCATGAACCTAAGGACGAATTTGGCGATGAAGCCCTTGAAACAACAAAAATGTTATTAGCAACAGATACAACAGGGCAGGAAGAATTCAAACAACAAACCAACCTAGACCTCAAACCTGTAAATTATGAAGAAAACACAGAAAAATGCTGGAGGACACAATTTTTTCACAGAATGTTATGGACAACAGTACAACAACAGACATTACTTCAACCTCAGGCAAAGATGACTCTGTCAGACCTAATAAGGAAGTCAAAGAGCATGAGAATTTCAGTCAGTGTACAGAAAAAAACACAGTTAAAATAGACTTGATGCAATCACCAGAGGATGATTCATGCGTACAGAATATGTCAAATCACGATGACAGTGTTACCACCAGGCCAGTTAATACGGATGTTCTTGAGCAAGAAGAGGCATATCTTGTCCAGAACAGGGAAGCTTTATCTTGTGACAAAGACTCTTGGAAACAGATAGATGAGGCAAGTTCATTGGAAGTGTTTAGACAAGATGAAGTTGGAGAAAATTATGAAGATCCTACAAAGAAAGTTCATGAAGCCCAAGAAATGAATATTTCTCAAGGGATCACACATGATGAACTGTTCTCAGCTGCGCAAACCAATATTGGCACTTTAGCTCCATTTGACATTGGTCTCAACGAAAACAGAGCAGAGACAGCCATATCATGTGACCAACAGCAAGGGATACAAGACAAAACTGATTTAGATAACAGTGAAAATATGCATGGAAAATCCAAACAGAAGAAGAGGAAGATGGGCTCTACTCGCCGGACTCACCCCCACAGGCAACCAGAGGAAGGAATGGGCAATGAAGATGAAAACAAAGAAAGTGACTCTAACGTGGTTGAGATGAAATTTGACAAAATGGAAGTGGTAGTAACTGCAGATGTACATCATAATCCAAATACAAGACAGGGAACTAATGTAATTAGCACTGTTGAAGACTTGGCATTGACGGTTCTACCTCCTGTGGATCCTACAAAAGAAAACAGCTTTGAGGCTTTAGAACAGACAGATGAGGAACAGCAGATTAGTGGCATAGAAAGTGTAGACACTGAACTAGGACAGGTATATGTGATTGAAGGACAAGTAGGGGATGATATAAAAGCCAGTGCTGAACAAACGGTCCTTCAGGAGAAGGAAGGAATCTTCTCTGAAGTGGAGGAGAGCGACTCTTCTTTACAAACCCTGCAATCAGGAACAAATGCTACTTTGGATTCCCAACCTGAACAAAGCGACACAAACTTCAAACCCATTGGAAGCAGAAGAAAGCTCGGATCTAGCCGTAGAAATAAAGGAAGAAAGCATGCCAAGGACTCTGAGCAACAGGGAACAAATGAAATCAGCACTGTTCAACACTTGGCTCTCCCTCCTGAGCAATCTACTGTGGATGTAGAGCCTTCACAGCTAGATGATTTTACAAGCACTGGGATGCATGTACCCGCTTTGCTTGCTAGAGAAAGGACAACAAATATTGGTATTACAGGAGAGAGCTTTGTATCTTCACATGAGACCACACAAAATGACGAGGAAAGGCCAGAGAGTGTTAATCTCATACAGGACCAAGCTTTGAAATCAGCAGAGGCACCAGTTGTTGCAGATTTGGAAATGATGAAATCTATAGTCAGAGGAGGAGCTGAAGATGTTGAGCACAAAGATGACAAAGCTAATATACAAGAGCTGAACGACGTGAATGAAGGAGCTCACGATACAAATCTCGAGATGAAGAATTCAAGTCCCAATTTAAATTCACCCGCCAGGAGAAGAAAATTGGGCTCCACCCGTAGGAACCTGGGATCACGAAGCAAAAGGGAAGACTTACATCAACAGCAGGAAGTGGAAAATGAGGAAATAGAAACTGTAACAAATGTTGGTGATGTAAAGTCTGCAAGTTTTCAAAATATTGAGGAAAAAGAAGAACTACAACCTCTCACAGAAGACAAGGAAATCGACTTGGAACAAAGAAAAGAAAAAGTATTTGAAACAGCGGAGTACAGCCATGCTTTTGAGTCTCACGTCAAGCCCCCACCTCACCAGGAAATTGAAGAAATCCTGTTTCTCATGTCCAACCAGTAGAAACGGATTATCATCTAACTCCCAGAGATCTCTCTGCAATCCTGTCCACTTCTCCCACAGCTGGTGGGAGAAGAAGAAAATTGGGATCTAGCCGGAAGACACGTGGACACCAAAGCGAAAGAGAGGACAGAATAGCAGATACACAAAATATGAGAGATGTCACAAGTATCACAGAAGAAAGTGACATCAAGACGACTGAAGAAGATTCTCCGGGCCTGGACAAAATATCAGAGGTAAGCAGCTGAGTAGTAGTTGTGTGTACTTAAACTGATGAAGAGATAGTTGTTAAACTACATGCATTTGAATTTGCTTATTATTTAAGACCACTTCTTTGTGAACTTTCGAAACAATGTGCAGCTTCTGTTTTGTGCCTTCAGCTTTATTTGTCTTGGTTCTGTCACATATTAAGTTGTGCGTTGTGCCTTACTTCCCATTTGTATGAAACCACTTGTGCATTGGTAAACTGTGTGTCGCAAAAGGGAACAAAATGACACAAGGAACCAAATAGGGAAGATGCAGCTCACACTACGTGTTTCACATGAAAAGAAGAACATAAACATGCATCTTAATGATAGTGTGTATTTGTAGTCTTGCTCACTTGCATAGGCCTAAATGACAGCCAAGAAGCTACCAAAAAGCATCTCATGTAAAGCTGACCTCAGCCTCAGCTGAACCTCTAAAATGTCATATTTTACTGGTTGTAGAATAATATTTCTTATATAAAACAGGACAGTACCTACATATACCACTTCACTTTACCTCACTTTCTGTGTTCAGGATGATTATTCCTCGGAAATAAATAAAGATTATCCTTTTATCATTTGGCAAACCAACGGGAAAAAGATATGTATGCTGTATTTTCAAAATCTCATCTAGGGTTGTGATTGGGATGTTTCTGTCTGTGCAGGTTGAGGGAAGTGACGAGAAACCACCGTCCAACATCAGCGCCTCGGAGGCAGAAGAGCAGTCGAGGCCTGTGAGGTAAGTCTGACACTAACTAGAGAGCTCAGCAGAGATATTAACGCGACGGCCTCAAAGACTTGTTCAGCTTCCTCATTAGCCTTCACACAATAAAGTGCTGAAAGTTAGTATCAGAGAGGAATGTCCACTCATAATGAATATTGACCAGCTGTCAGTAAAATTAGAAATTTATCACACTTTAATTCATTAATTACAGCAATAGACCACTAACTATAACCTCAGCCATGTTATGTAACAGGTTCTTACTCTACATCACTTTGTTTTTAGATAAAGTAAAATATTTGTTAGCCTGACATTTAATCGTATTGTAATATTGCAAATGCAACAATTATGTGTCTGTTTTTCTTTTCATTTAATCTGGGAATTATTACTCTGTGCTAACATTTAAAACAGATACTTCTAATGTTGAAATGTTAAAAATGTTAAAAATGTTCAAATGAAACTTTCCATTTCATTGTGTGCCACTCATCCAAGCGACAAAGCCTCTGACTCATGCAAGCCTCCCTTCTACACTAATCCTTGTGCACACAGTTTGCAGCATAAACCGGTTTGTTTCATCAGGATGTTTTGTTTGTTATCCGACTACCTGTCCCTGTAGTGAGTTTATCATTAGTCATCTGAGATATATGAGATGAACATGAACATGTAACAATCTAAAAAAATATATGAGATACAAGCATAATTGTTGCAGACACTCATTTGTTCTTCTATCAGTTTTTCACTTTTTGCAGGCATCTAACGGAGGCCAGACAAAAAGGAAGCGCATATTGAGATAACTGCAGATAACTTATTATTGTGTAATTTGCTGATGTTAAGTGAGTGAGTCAGGATGTGAGTGTGTATACAATACTTCTACCTCTTCTAAGTGGATGATAAAGCAAGACGTATACATGGCAGACCAAATGACCAACTCAAATATTTTCCTTTTTATGGATTTTTTAATCTCAACCTTCAATAAACATGCGGTTATACTTTGCAAGTTAGAGTCATCTCAAAGAAATTCAGACATTTGGATGGCGATACAGATGACTGACAACTAAAAATGTGCTTTTAGTAAACTGCTGTATATGCTGTGTTTTTTTGTGTTTTGTTTTGTTTTTTTAAAACTTTGCCTGGTTGTCTGCTCCACAGCGAGAAGACTCCTCAACAAGCGACTCCAGTTCCCTCCACTTCTGCTGAAATCCGCCTGAGTCAAGAGGGTCAGAAGCCGTTTTCTCTGGGTAAACACAACAGTAATACTTACTCACAGCTTGTGGCAGCTTGTAGACAGATGGTGAATACAACGTGCGACCAGAAAGTGTTTTTCATTTTAGCAGGTAGTCCCCGAGGAGCGGCTCTTAACTCAAACAGTTACAATGTGATGATGGTTGGAGACAGCTCTGTGGGAAAGTCCTCCTTCATGAAAAGAGCTCAAAGTGGGAAGTTTTCTTTAGATTTACCCGCCTCGGTTGGTAAGCACCTTAAGATCTTTGGCCTACTATATTCCCATAAATGTGTCCTAAAATACAAAATGATGTGATATAAATATATTTTCTAGGACTTGATTCATGCACGTGGACCGTGGTAGTGGATGGAAAACGTGTGGTGCTTCAGTTGTGGGATACAGCAGGTCAAGAGAGGTAGGTTTCCTGCTGCTCTTTTACAGTACATCATTGAGACACTTGTAGCAGTTGTTGCTGTTATAATAAAACATATTAACTATAGGTGAAAGCACTTGAGTGAGTGATCCCAGTTATTTTAATGTTAGTTGTGTTAGGAGTGTTTTCCTCTTCAGGCGCATACTGTGAGCCAAGCCATCCAAAAAGTGTGATATCACAGATACACTGGGTAATGTGTTACGATAAGATCAAAGTCTAAATACTCATTTCTCAATGCCCAAATTCAGCTCGTCTCTCACATTTTATCTCACCTCATCTTCAAAAATTCAACCAATATTTATGAAAATAGAAGAAAAATTTTGTATTTTACCCCTTTTTGCAATAGGAAATAAATAGTGGCACAGAATTGTTATCGTACAACAACATTAATGGTAACTGTTTTGGTGTTTTGGGTTCCCTGAATCTGTCCCTGGTGAGAGAGAGTGCTTTAGTTCGACCTTGGGGCTGCCATGAAAGAAGAAAAAGTGCATTTGTGTGCCTTGTAACGCATCTTGAAGCACTTCATTATGGTTTTGTCGCTACAGGCTGGTAGTTGTTGATGCGTAGTTCACTCTTTTGCCATTGTCATAAGCTAGAAGATGTCTGTAAGGACATCTAAAAGCTGACCACGTCATTCCCTGAATTTATGATGAGGTGCGCTGTCTGGTGTAGCAGCCTTTCGTGGGTCCTCCTGATGCCTGCCCTGGGTGGGAACAGCGCTTAGTCCTTGATAGAATCGAGAGTCATAGGCTGGAAGTCATTGTCAAAGGTACAGGGTGTTATTTTGTGGTTTATGGTGGCCTGCGTGTGTGTCTCTTCTATTCCTGGAAGTGGTGGTGGTTTTGTCTCTCTGGTGGCCCAGAACAGCTTGTCTCTGTGTCCTAAAGGCTTCCTTGTTACCCAATGTGAAGGCAGCAGAGTCCTCCAGCAGTGCATGCTCCTCAGCAGTCAAGCCAAGTATTCTGATGAGCACTTGTTGAGCATGAGCACTGAGCATGTGTGACGACCCTTACATAACGCCCTCTATGCACTTCCTATTGTGGCTTTTGAAAGATGTTGTAAAAATCATACAGCACAGGGAGCCCCCTCCCTCAACATGTGTTGAAAAGTGTCTTTCGGGCCAAGTTGTAACCTGTTTCATAACCTGTTTGCCACACCTCAGCAATGTTTCGCGCGTTACAATAACATATTTCGACATGCAGCATGTAGATATTTTCACTCCACAGGTCGGGTGACATATTCTGAATAGTTAAGTTCAGGAAAGTTAGTTAGTGGCCTCTCCTGTCGTAAAGATGTCAGAGATTTATGATCACATAAAGATTTATGATCACATAAATCTCTTTGTTTTCCTTCAAAGGTTTCACAGCATCACCAGACAGATTTTCCATAAAGCCCAGGCTTTCCTCTTGGTGTATGACATCACTTCCACTCAGAGTTTCACTGCAGTCAACTACTGGGCGAGCTGTATTCAGGTACGGTGCCCTTAAAGCTTCAGTGTATATGTGTATACAAGTTATTACATTTAAAAAACATCTGATCATGGAATAAGTAAACAAGCCTCAAAATCTGACCAGGTATTTGTGGACAGTGCTGGAGACACATGCAATCAGTCGATAAAAGTATTTTAAGTTTGATCTCCAGCCTGTAATTAAATAATTATGATCTGATTCAATTTAAAATTAAACTAATCTGAATATAGTCTAAATGACATGTACTGAATCGTGTATTTAAAACAGCAGTACATGTTAACAGTAACCTGTGGTGGAATGTAAGTACATGTACTAAAGTACTGCACTGAAGTACAAGATTATGGTATTTGTACTTGTACTGAGTATTTCTATTTCCATTCTGTTACTTTATACTTTACGACATCTTCCACAATATTTTTTACCACACCCCATTTATTTTACTTTCGTTACAAGCTACATTGCAGAGTCTGATTATTGATACAAAATATAATCAACTAATAAATCATCAAATTTTTTAAAGGATAAAGCTACACAGCAGTATATAAAGTCTTTAAAATTAGCTCCACTTTACCAGTTTCGAGATAAAAAAATAATGAGCACAATAATGCATCAATAATTATAATCCAATAATAATAATAATGCTCAAAGAATACTTTAAGTAAGATTTTGAAGGCAGTACTTTTACTTGTACCAGAATATTTCCACATTGTGGTATTACTACTGTCACTTCACTAGAAGATCTGAGTGTTACTGACAGAAACTACAGTAAAGATATATGTAGTGGATATTTTTTTTAAGTATACTCTCTTTACAAAAATAAAACTAGGATTTAGAGCACATGGGACCTCAAACAGTTTTATTGGTCTGTACAAAGATCACTTAAAGTAAAAATCAAACTAATCTGTGTTTTGCAGGAAGGGGCTGCAGAGAACGTGACTATTTTACTTCTTGGAAATAAGAATGATAAGGCAGAGCGGAAAGTGAAAACTGAAGAGGGGGCGAAGCTCGCTCGGGTATGGATCCATGGCATTAAGTCCTCTCACACTATTAACTCATGTAGTGATGCAGAAATAACTAAATAGTTTGATTATTACACACTAAAAAGCAGCTTATCTACTTCTACAGGAGTGCAACTTTGAATTCATGGAGTGCAGCGCTGCCACAGGGGAAAATGTGATTCACTCATTGGAAACTGTGGCCAGGTAACACATTTCACATCTGTCACTTTTCCTCTGTGTTGCACCATCTATAACACCCATATGATTTTTCGCATGACTGTCCTTTAACATTCTTGGCGTTGTTTGTTGTGTTGTTTCCAGGATATTGAGTCAAAAGGTTGGCACAAGAGAGGAAACCACGGTGTTACAGAAAGAGCCCCAAAAGAAAAAATCAGGATGTTGCTGAACACGTGTGTGTCACAGTGTCTGGATTTTTTTTATGTGTATCAGAAGTAAGACTGGTAATCAAACCAACTTTTGTTCTTTTAATCCGTTTATTACAAATAATTATAATAATTTGTGCAAATGTATAATTTGCTTGTCCTCCTTCCTTGTGTTGTGTTGTTATTTCTAACACAACTTCTTAATATATTTCTGTCATTGCATGAATGGAGCATTTTCAGACGAGCTTAGAAATTTCCTTATGCGAGGAAGCCATAGTTTAATGTGTAACTCCATTTACATATACTCTAGTGTATAGCTGGTGCAGGCCTTCTTTAGAGGCAGGTCAATGAAGAGTTTTTAGTGATCAAGGAAATCATTATCACGTAGTGAATAATGGATGATGTCTGATTGATTTTCATTATGCAATATGAACTCCTTACTATACCAGTGCAATTTCAAATGGTCACTTTAAGTCAATATTTATAGAGTCTTGTCCCAGACTGATGTTTTTCCATTTGAAGGTATATTAACTTAATGTTTTAGTACTTTAGCACTTTCAGTTCAGAAAGATTTCTCAGGTCCTTAGTGTCTTTACTTTGTGCTTAATTCTTAATTTTAATTCTTAATTTTACTCTAATGACATAAATATATATTAAATGTAATATGTACATACTTTTAAAATATAAATGTATAAGTCTATATAAGATTCTTGAAAGTTACAAATCATGATACCAAAGTGATATTAACAAGGCCCAAATATTCAGTATATTTGTTAAGTATAACTGTTTAACAGTATAACTGTTACTTGTGTGTGTTTACAAGCATCTCGTGCAATATGCCTGTGAACAAGGAACATCTTTCATTTCTGCAGCTGTTTAGCACACAGTGTTATTCAATAATTACATTACGTGTATAACTGAAAGTGTATCGTGATTTTATTTGTTTCTCCATCTGTTCTAAATGAGCGGTGTTGGCACGCGGCCTGTTTGAAGCGGTCACACAGTTGACAGGTCAGCCAGATAATCATAAATTAATTTCATGCCTTGGATAATTAAAGACAGTGGTAGTTAAACCCTTAACTGTTTAAATTTGTTACATTTCAATTCTTTTTAATGGTTCTGTGCATTTGTACAATTTGTTGTTGTAATGTCTCAGACTGTTCTAATGTCATGTCTCATGCTCAATAAACCTCCAGAACAACAACTGTGCACTCTCGAAGTTAATTTGTGTCCTCATGGAAGTTGTGTGTTTCCAGACTGACAAAGACAAACAGTGTTCCCACTGGAACAACAAGTCCTTGACTGGTATGAAGAGCATGACAACAATGGCGCCAATGCAATAACCTCATAACATCCCAAAGGAGCTTTTGTGGGAAACAGAAACGCTGAGGCAGCATCTTCCAACATCAGAGGACACAGACAGATTCTCCAAATCTGATATTATGGTATTAGTGATTGGCTCAAACTTCACTGGCAACACTTACAACGATTATTCCTCATTACTAGGTTAAAATATTCCTTTTGTTCTCAGTTATTCAGATAACTCAGTTTTAGGCTGGAACATGTAAACTTTGTAACTCTGTTAAACATCAAACACGACAAAACTTTATTTCTGTTCACTATATTTTCTAAATGATTTCAATGACGTCTCCGGATTTAAAAAATAAAAACTATTTCATTTGGTAACAATTGCAGGGAATATAGAGAATATGTTAAATTAGGAAACTTCCAAATAATTAATTTCCATTAAATCTTGCTTTTAGTCAGTACACAGCAGGTACACACAGAAGTTTCCAATAATTAATCATTTATAATTATTTTAATATAAATTTACAGGTCTTTCCTGGAAATTAGAAGTAAATTATTTTAAATCAGTTAAGTTATATTCTTAATAAGATGAGGCATGCTCACCTTATTTGAGTTTTTATTGGGGTTGTCATTTCTTTCAGACTATTAGACATGTCATGACAATAGACGCTCAATCTCAGTTGCTAAATAGGGTAACAGGATGTCCGGGTAGTCTAAACGTTACCACATATCAACAGCAGAAAGAAAGTTTGACCTTTTTCCACATGGGGGAGACATATTTGTGCTGATAAAGCAGGTACATCTCCTCTACAAACTTTAAAGAGTGTTCATTTAACTCCACCCGTCTACTAACGTCTTTATGCACCAACCACTTTGTACTGATGCACTGTTTAATCTTTTGTGTAAACTTGAATTATCAAATGGTAGCACAGCCAAACAACAGTTATACAAAAAGTTTTTATTTCATGATATAAATAAACCGCTTTCATTAAAAACAATTAAACAGAAGCATAATGTCATGAACCATTAACATTTTCATCTCTGGTCACCATAGGGCAGTAAAATGTGTCACTAGGATGCACTAACACAGTGATCAATTTGAAGTTATTTAATTACACCTACTGCTGTTTCGTCACAGGTTTCATTTTGTTGACTGTCTGTCGTCGTATTCTCTTCTGGTGTTGAGTCCACGATCTTTGTGTGTGAATATGCTTTCATTTTTTTGGAGGAGTGGTATTCTCTGACGGCCTTCATAACATCAGAAGCAGTCCAGTGGTTACGGGTCAGAGCATCTTGCAGAGTGAACGGTCCGTCTCTGATCCGTCTAACTCCTTTACACATCGCTGTACTGCGTAGCTCAAGTCCTATCTCATGCACAACTTTGCGTAAATATTTCTGAGTTTCATTTAGACACTGCACCTCTGTAAGAACAGAGAAAAAAAACAAACATCAAACAAGATCTGTAAGTATCCTGAAAATCTGCATAATTAAATGAGATTTTTTTCTGCATGTTCAATTGAAGGTTATTTACCTAAAGTGAAGTTGGGAGGCTGGAAGTGGATGCAACGTAAGCCTGTCAAAACAGGCCCTGATTTCCCTTCAGGGCCCAGTAAACCTTGCACAGCCATCTCATAAGCTTCCTGTGAGCGCATGTCTACGTTGGAATACCTGTATTTTAAAAAAAAAAAAAAAACAAGTATAAAAGTAAGTATAAACATTTGGCACTTTACTGTGGCCCTGCTGAAAGCACTTTGTGTACTTTATAGTAGATCTGACATAAAAGGTAAAGAACAGAGAAAAAGTGTCAAATAAGTATGAACTTAAAAGCCAAATCTGTCAATGTGATGTTTATAGAAATGTAATGAATATTAAATGTCATTAGCATACATTAACAAGGCCTTCTGGTTGGCTCCCTGTAGCATCGCCAAGACTCTCTCCAGCTTATCCTGTGTGATGTGACCTGTTGAACACAATATTTTAAGGTTAAATACAGACAATCGCACAATAACTGATGCTTATATTGTTTTACAAACTTTTGAATTTTAAATCTAACAATGAAACCAATTTGCATTACATTTCAGACAATATTATTATATATGACTGGTGAGCTGTGTAATACGTTGCTTCAGGTTATTTTGATATAATATTACTAATCAGATGTCTAAAGATCTAAGAAAGATCTGGAACCGAACACACTGACGGATCCTACCATAGGTGGACCTTTCCACAACTCTGCCGCTGTGAGAGAAATCATCTGTTGCGGTCCCAAATTCTCCCTCCAGTGTGTAATCCTGAAACACATCAAACAGCATTAAAACTGTGCATATTCTACCCTCATTGCATCTTTGTACAGCTCACGTAAAACCAGCAGAAATGATAAATTACCCTTGTGACTCGTGTTCTGTAGAAATTATTCAGGACCTTGTTGGAATTCCCGACAGCAAGAACTAAAGTTATTAAAAGAAAAAAAATAATATATTAAACACAACCTGGCCTGAAACAAATGTTTTTCTCGTGTATCAGTTCTAAAATAATCATACCAAGAACACCAGAAGAAGATGCATCGAGGCGATGTCCTACTCCAACTCTGATATGCTGGAATTCCGGTCCAGTCACTAAAACACAGAGAAAATATACATTTTAATAACTCTGCATACAAACATAACAGATGTATATTAATATTATTCAGTCATTCCAGCTAATGTCAACCTGCACCAATGTGAGAATGTCACTAATGAGCCACTGGGCTCATTGTCATTCATTTATGGTTTCTTCCAACAGGTCCAACTATTATTAGTCGCATTGCAATAACAGTGGAAAGGGTTTACCTGATGACAGCTCGCACTATCAGAGTCTCAATTATTTAGTAAAAGTAAACAAACAAAAGTGCAGTTGCATTTTAACAACAAAAAACATGTTGTATTAAATCAATTATAAAACTGTCCCTGTCCATCTGCCCAACATGGCAGGACAGTGGCCAACCAGCTTTATTTATATTTCTTTAATAAGTACTACAAAAGATGGATTTTGCAGGAAAAGTTATTATTTGGTTCTATCCTTACATTAAGCTTTGAAAGACAAGCTTGTGCAACTGCTAGATCAATGTATTTACGATTTACGGCAAATTTCCTGCCGGAACAATAAAGTTTATTATATCTCAGCTTATTCAAGACCATGAAAAGACTTCTATGTGCAGGAAATACACAGGTGAACCAGGAGACGAAGCCATGCAGTGAAGTGGACACACATACCCAGGGGATGCTTGGACAGTACTGGCACAGAGACTGCAGACAATATGAGGCCCTTGGGTGCTTCAGTTTCACTGCCTGGGTCTGGCAAGAAGCGAACCTCTTTAGGAAGTGGCCGGGACGGTGTAGCATCTAAACCTACGAGGGAACAAATACAAGGGATACAGTGATGTAACTGGTGACCAAAGTTAGAGCTAATGCTGACTGACTTTTTAAATTGTTTGATGGGCCATAGGATACACTTTTAAGGATGGTATCCTCACCTTTTAGAAGATTTGTCTCGATGGGTATCCCGCACGAGCTTCCAGTGAAGACCGGGAGGTTTATAAACACAAAACAAACCCTCTAACCTCCGAAACATCCGGATAGCTGGAGTTGCCATTATGTTAACATCCCGATTCCTCGATAGTCTGTTGAGATTTCCTTATGATTAGTTTGTTTTCTAAGGGCTGCTTGACTTTGCTGCATGTGATCATCTGCACATGCGTACAATATCGTCTTCTTCTTCGGGTCGCGCATGCGCAGGTCTTAGGCTAACGGCCACATTCTCATCACATTGCCGCCTGCTGTGCTGGATGTAACATAAACAGGCCACAATAAACCGAAGACTGAGTGAGGATGAGGGTGTTAAACTGACACCAGAATAAAACTTTAGCGGGATTATGAGTGGTTAGAACTGGGTTGAAACAGACATTTCGGCCAGGGTTAACAGAGAAAGTGTGTTTTAGGAGCTAAAACTCCAGGAGATGGCAACAGTTGCGCCCATAGCACACCACCGAAGAAGAAGACTGCCAGTGACGGTGACTAACCTTGCTCACAACCGCTGACAGCTCAGAAGACTCCGGTAATGTTTTAACTTTAGCAGCCTGTTACGTGTCTTTGCTGGAGTCGCGTTCTAACGTGTGCAAAAAGGGGTGAAAAAAAGGCTGACAAGTAGTTTATAATACAAAGCAACGAGCGTAGCGTTAGCTAACAAGAAGCAGCTAGTTACGCGTATTTGACGTTTAAACTTGTAACCAAGGCGACAAGGGCAGGTGGCAGTTGACGTTGATTGACGTAGGTAATCACGAACTTTGCTCGCATCTGATTGGCTTAGATTTGATTACATTGTCATTAATAATAATAATTGTGACAATGAAAGTAAGATGTTACAGAGCCGTGCATTTGTATGCACGGACTAAAAAACTATTTATTTACACGTTTTTACTTTATTTACATTGCCTGTGGTGATGATGTGTAACGTTAGCACGGCACAGGGCTCTCTGTCTCTGGCTCTCTAGCTTCAGTAACGTTACAAAATGTCATTAACACAACAGCAAGACGTTTCCATGTAAACCAACCAAAACACCTTTTTGTCTGATGGAGGCCAGTAGCTGTAAAAGACGTTTAAACACGTTTCAGTAGGGAAAGCACGGGTCCATGAGTAATAAGACAAATTATTATTAAGTCTATTTAACTGCTTTAGTTTCAGGTGTTTTCACTTAATCTGCCTGATTACGCATCACCTTTTTAAGGTGGGACTATATCCTTTGTATCTGAGTCTGATGACTTAATTTAACAGCCAGCATAGCTGCACGCCTCTTCAACCTAAGTACTGGTCTAATGAGACAGAATAATTGAAAACACCTGTGTGGGTGAGCAGGAGCCTTTTAATGTTATTAACAGCAACACCTGTGAGTTAACACGTCTTCTGTTAAAGAGGCTTAAAAGTGCAGCATCCATGGCTGAATTATCACGTTTGTGGGCCCCTATTGGCCCTCAGCTTGTGGTACTTTGATTAAGTATTAAGGAATATCCATTATCTAACACGGGACATCTCTAAAAGACAGACATTAGTCTCCCTGAACCGAGACCAGCACCAGAATGCATCAAGACTGAGACAAGACCAAGACTTTAGGAAGCTAATATTTGCCAAATATCTTTGAGCGAGGTCCATGTCTCGCAGCCTCCTCAGTCAGTGTATTGCAGGATTTACAGACTGCTGTGTGTTTTCTTTGGGATGAAACTCTTTAGGTTTTAAAAGTTCCAATCATGTCCTCATTAGAAATGAGTCAAGTTTTATTTAAAGCAGGAGGTTTTATCTCCAATCACAGTTATGATGTTGATGATATGCTTTAGTGGTGCATATTCCCAAACAAATGTTAATTACTAAACTGATGAAATTACCACAGATTTCCTTGGAAAATAAGGGTGTTATTAATAAAATGAACTTTGGCTCAGTTCCCTTTAGCTGCTTTAGATCACTGTCATGTCTCACTGGGGCACGTCTGCTATGAAAAGGTCTATAGTACACTGCTTCTTACATTGCTTTACATTGGGATAATTTGATTTCTGAGGTCTCACTGTGACCTTAATCTGTCTTTGCCTACCTCTGCCTAGGTGCAATGCGATCTCGTCTGCGCTGGGTGCTGTGGGATGTGAAGGACACCCTGCTGAAGGTGCGTGCGTCTGTGGGAGAGCAGTACTGCAAGGAGGCTGAAAGACTGGGCTTGAACGTCAGTCCTGCGGAGGTCGAAGTTGCTTTCCACCATGCGTATCGACAATATTCCAGCCGATACCCAAACTATGGCATCGCTCAGGGCATGGATGGGCGGTCTTGGTGGATGGGGTGGTGCAGGGCACTTTCTCCCGGTGCAGAGTACAGGACCCAGCGGTGCTGAATACGATGGCTCACAACCTTTATCATAACTTCTGCAGTGCAGAGAACTGGGAGGTAAATGACAGATGACACATGTGGCACATACATACAACTAATTAAAGCTTCTTCACTGGTGTTATCTGCTGAATACACCATGCCAGAAAACACAGATTTATTTTTTTACAATAGTGGACCAAGAAGTATGGAAAAAAACAATTTAAAATTGTATTGTCTCCTTGTTGTAGGTATTTCCAGACTCACACAAGGCCCTGGAGAGTTGTTCCTCCCTAGGACTGAAGCTGGGTGTGGTGTCAAACTTTGACAGCCGCCTAGAAGAGATTTTACGTGCTTGTGGCCTGCTGTCTCACTTCAGCTTTTTGATAACGTCAGAGGAAGCGGGCATAGCAAAGCCGAGTCCAGCCATCTTTGATCAGGCACTGCAGAAATGTGGCGTACCGGCTGCTAATGTAGCTCACATCGGGGACCACTACGTGAAAGACTACCTCCACCTCTCGATCTGTGGGCATCCACGGGTTCCTGTTAGACAGACACAACAAACATAACCAGCAGGACATTCCTCAAGAGCATCGGCTCAGCTCCCTGGAGGAGCTGCCGTCACAGCTTCAGCAGCGCATGGACTAATGCCAAGCAGTCGTGAGCTCAAGTGCAAAGCTACTCAGCCTGTCTGTGGTTCAGCTAAGGAAGTAACTTCTGTGATGTAGCCAAGTCTGCAGAATAAAAACTGTAGGCACAGTATTCAATTATCATGTGTTTTTTTCTGTACATCAATTGTGAGCATGTATCAAATTAGAGAGCAAAAAAGTGTATCTCAGTAAAGTGTCGGGTCACCCTCTCTGGAACTGTTTGGAGGTCTTGGAGAGCATCGTCACATGACTGCAAAATCTCCTGAAAGTGTTCAGACGGTTTGACGTCGGGTGAAGACTATGGCATATGATTCACATCATTCAAGCATTTAGTGACGCTCTTGTGCTACGTGTTGTGTCGGAAGAGGGGTCATTACCTAAAAACAGACCACTCCATCAGGATAAAATATTTTACCACCACCTAACCTTAAGACGATACATGGATCCCATTAAAATGCCTATTCTATAAAAGCGTTTGTCCCCTCATTCATTCAGGATCTTACTTTTTATTGAGAGGATATGCAACAAAGCTCAGCCAGACTTTCCCAGAACCCGCTTTTAATTTGTCACCCATCTGTGCATGTCCAACCTTCCATAATTGACAGCTGGTGCAGTTAAAGACGGGGACACTGTGGTTGCATTCTTGTCCACTTTTTTCCTTTTTAAAAAGGTCTCAACAAATGATTCATTTTTTTTGCAGAGGTGACCCTGAAACATACAGATTCACCATTATTCATTCAGATTTTTTGCTTGAGATCATTGGGTTCCTGTGTTTACACTATTTGCTTGTCATCATTGATGGCTGAAAGGCAGCACGGAAGATATTAAACCAACGACTTCAAGTATACGTTAAAGTCACTCTTGAAACAGTCCGTATGTTCAAACAGTTTTTGGCTGCTGGTAAATTGTTTCTCCTGTAAGTACTGGCCCTGGAAAAAATCCCACCACTGCTCAGCAAACAAACACGGTCCAGGTTGAGACACAAAGAGGGAGTTTTGTACTCAGGCTGAAACTTTGGACCAGGGTGTGTCAAACGGTTCCACAAAAGGGCCGGTGTGGCTGCAGGTTTTCTTTCAAACTAAGCAGCAGCACACCAGACTGATTTAATCAACTGATCTCAGTCTTCAGAGAGTTGGTCAAACTGTGTGCTCTTGGTTGGTTGGAAAAACCTGCAGCCTCACCGGCCCTTTTGTGGAACCGTTTGACACCTGTGCTTTGGACAGTATCACGTGATTTACCTAACTAAGTATTTTTACAAAGAGCAAGTACTGTGGATTTTGTCTCCAACACACTGTAATCACATTAGGTAGGGATAATTTCAAAGCCTTAATAACTCTTGTGTATGGGCACGTGAATATTAGGAGATATTAGAAGACACGAAAAAATGTGAGTCTATCCAAGTCAGATGGATGAAGGTGAGACAGAAAGGATCGAACTATGTAAATTATCGACTTATGAACATGAATTTGAACATTGTGTCATCACATTCGTGCTGTTTGAAAGTGTCCTGAAGGTTCTGACAGTTCTAGCTGAACGGGATTAGGCAACACTGTAAAATTACACTGCTTTTTATGTAATTTGGGCGAACTTAACCTTTAACAGAAGCTGCACGCTTTCTTCATTCCTAATTATTTGTTTTCGGCGCTTAGCGGTGAAGAGAACAAGGCAGGGTTGCTTAACCCTAATACCTTTGTAAATACTCTTATTTCAAACCATCTGGTCAGAGGCAGATACTGGGAATGTTGGGCTGAGGATCAAAAGGACCAGAAGAGGAAGCAGAAGTGGGGGGAAAAAAGAGAAGAATCGCATTGCAATTCAAAGCAGAGCTTCAGCCTCTTATGGGGACTAGGGATTGACACTTGTCCAGATCAGATTTGAGGAGTTCAAGAGAATTTCCTGACAACATAGAACTTCCTCTTTGTGTCACCGAATGTGAACAAACACAGTTTTTATTAAGTCTTAATTTCCTTTTTTTTCCCCTTTGCCTTGTTTTCAATTGATTTCATTTGTTTCCCCTGGCACTCCTTTGTATGTTAAAGGGTATTGTGTATCTTTGGGGAAGCGCCTACAAGAGCTGCTTAATTCAAAGCTGGTTTAGTAGCTCAGCCAGACGGCTCTAAAAGGGCTCCACAGAAATCCAATTGCAGACATAATGGGATTGCAAAACAAACAAAGCTCCTCGTGTGGAGAGCGAAAGGGAAGAGAAGAGGAGATGAAGCACCATTAGAGAGGGAAGACGTCAACCCGTTGACATACAATGGAAATAATAAAAAAAACAGGATGTATGTGACGCAGTCTTGTGCATTGAACAAATTCTTTAACGTGAATGGGTATACATTCTGTTGACTCAAAAACACAATACATCAAAAAATAAATTAATTCATGGCAATACAGAAGAGGGCTGAAACATTTCCTTCAGCTATAAAAGCACTCAAGAGTTCAGCTCTTTGTTCGGTTGTGCCTGGGGTTCAGGGTTCATGTTGGCATTTTTATGCTCCTTGAATATCAGTGAAAGAGAAAAATAGAAGAGCAGAGCATCAGAAAATCGGTGTGTTTACAGAGAAAGAGAGAGACGGAGAAAAGGAAAGAGCTTCGGAAGTGAAAAGAAGGTCACGCGATGAACCTAATAACAGACTCCAGGGATGGAGCAACAATTAAACGAAATGCATGAACAAAAATATGCACATCAACACTTGCCTTTTTTAATTCATTTAATTGGAAAACAGATAATAGGAGGCTTTTCCAATTGTGACAACATAAATCAGACAAAGTAAGGGGTTAATGCATGAGAAGATCAACCATTTCGTATACGTACACATTGAGTGGTTTTCGATATATACACATAAAATGCTGTAATGACAGACACGAACACCCATTCTGAATGTAGCTCTCATCACATAGTGTAAACAAAGACAAGCGGATCATCCCCTCAGAGTCTTTTGGCATTTAAATACCATCACATTCATTTCAAATTTTTCACGCTTTATACCCGAGTCAGTTTGTATTCCTTTAACAACTGTTATTCCTTTTTCTTTCTTTCTTTTTTTTAAAGCAAATCTTAAATATTGTGTTTTAAATTAAACTTCAGAGGTCTTTTCTCTCTTTAAAATGATCTAAATTCAAAGCGGAGGCAATGCTATAACACACCACTGTTGAAATTAAAAAAGTGATTCATGTTGGTCCTTTAAAAATAAAAGCCGTGATTTAAGTGCGTGCATGCTTAGGTGGACGTGTCTCTTCCCTTCAGTGTATTTGGCGTCTCTCATCCTGTGGACACTTATTCCAAGTGACTCCCTTATACAGGAAGTGCAGTGTTTTTTATCACGAAGTGCAACAATACTATACGGCCACTGAATAACGCGGCCTCCCGGTCGTGCATGTGTCGTTACAGTTATAGCTTGCAAATCAAAAAAAACCCCTGATCCATGAACGTGTTCAAGTACAGCTCAGGAATAAAAATAAAACTGACAAATATTTCAGCTTCAGTAGCAATACTGGAGTCAAATCATGTTTTTTTTTTCTCAAAAACCACATTGGAACAATTTTAAATTGCAAGATTTGTGTATAATAACAGATTGAAATCCGTGTTTTTATATCCACCGGCAGTCAGGTAAATCCATCATTCCTATTCCTGTCAGATAAAGTGAGTTCATTCTTTAAAAACAAAACTTTTTTAAAGCATCAGTTTACCCCACCATCATATATTAAAAATGTCCTCTGTGCTTGTAGAGTTCTGATGAAAGTGTGCCAAGTTATTAAAAGACAAAAATAGGAATTGGGGTCTTCTGACTTAAGTAATGAATTATTGTTGTCCTGCAGCCCAAAATAAACACGGTTCCTATTCAACATCCACACCGGATGATTAATAGCCTTGCAGATCATTTCTCATGTCCTCTAGGCCAGCCATAAACAGTAATCAGGACACACAGAGCTCTTTCCATGTAGGATTTGGCAGCAGCTTCATCCTCAGAGCTTCAAACAGTCTGTTGTAGTTCTGCGGGTATTTCCACAGAGTCAAAGAGTGAAGAAAACACGTTCCTATGGTGCTGCAGGTCAAAAGTTCCAGTCAGTGGAAAAAAAAAAAATGTCATGGAACATTTAACCTCCCACATCAAGCAGGCCTACCTTAGCCACACACTGAAGATAATGCTGCTTCGCCTCTGGCCAGGTCTGCTTGATCGGAACTTGTGAATACCACTTTGAATGCAATCCTGAGGGTTTGTGGGCCAGATAAGATGAGGAAAACCAGAAAAATGGCGTGATGCAAACATCTCATGTTCCAGCAAGATGTCTTCTCAAACCACTGAAAGAGATATCATAAACACACAAGCTGATTTGAAGTTGTTTTATTTTTAAGTATTTAACTTTGCTTACTGCGCCGATCTCAAGATCTTATCAGGTTGATATATTTATTTATTTGAATTTATTTTAGATTTTATCTACTGTCAACAAACACTGTGTATTCAAAACCTGATAGGGCTCATTTCTCTGTGCCATAAATCTTTGAAAGAAGAATTTTAAAAAGCTGCACCATTACTCTGGGTGACACGGCTCTTTATTACCATCAACACACGCCTATGTATCAAAAAAACATATCAGTCAAATAACAAACAAAAACTAAATGTGTATATAGAATTTTTGTTTGTTTTTTGACCCAATCCTTCAGTCACTCCTGGATTTACTCAAGTGCAACAAACCTAAAAAAACACTATTAACTCTTGTTTTGGTTTTGTTTGCTAAAAAAATACAGTTGCCAGCTCATGAAACATACTTGTGACCTGTTTGTTGAGGGTTACGTCTCGATTAGGATCAAATAGGTATAGATATTTAAAAAAAAAAAAAAAAAAAAAAACTTTTCATGCAATTTGTTAACAGAATGAAAAAAATGAACAATTCCATCTTTATACCTCAATATGTTATAGATTGACTGACGCCTGAAACATCTAAACAGGGACACAGAGATTCCCCTCAATCACATACGCTCGACCTGCAAAGGTAGGACTGAGCATCTGCCAGTGGGGCACACACTGTAACTACTGAGCTAACCCGCCGCCTCTCGTACTTTTGCCTAGATTTAGCATCACTGAACATTTATTAACTGTAACGGTATATAGTTTTTTTTTTATTATGTCTATTGTTTGCATATATTACTTTCCATAAAAAACTTTTTTTTATATATGTAGTTTTCTACTTGTACAGCACAGGTTTAATTTCTTAAGACATGTTTAATTTCTCTGCACATCTTTGCTCAGGTTTAATTTAAATTCAGACTGATCTCATAGGTTCATTTTAATGTATGTTTACGATGTCTCATGAATGTGCCTTTCCATCTAGAATAATCTTTCTGACGAAAAACAAGTTAAGTACCACTCTCAGAAGGATAGCAGGGCGCTCCATGCTTCTCTAGGACGTAGTGATGCGCGAGTTCTTCCGTCTGCGACAGTCCTGCCTCCACCAGCAGCTGCACGAGAGGAAGATGCAAAAATCCCGCTCACATTTATTGGCCTCATCTCGCTTTTACAATTGTTGTCCTCAACACCGTTACAGTTAATCAGCTATGACCTCAGTGAAAATGAATATCAGATATGTCACGCATATTACTTACTGTAACAGTGTACATAACACCATGATGAGAACACACCCCAATCACACCACAACACCAGCACCGTGGCAACAGTCTGTGTCTGTGATTGGTTGCAACGACAGCGAGTAGATCTGCATGTTCACACCTCATCCCAACAAAGCCGGGATGACACCTGCAGCAAGGAGAAATATGTTAACTATTGAAGGTGTCCTTTTGACCCTAATGAAACATAATCTGATGTCAAATAGCTCACATACTTTTGTATATAAAACTAATTTTGATAATAAAAACACTTTCTATTTTAACCACAACGCTCGGCCTCCTTGCACTAGTTACAGCAACAAATATCTTTAGATTTACTAATGTCTCTTTTGAGGAATGACAGCATTTTGCTCTAACATATTATTTTCAGATCTCACTGCTCAGCGGAGCATCACCAAAATTACCAAAGAAATCTTGAAATGCGGAGTGGGAGAAACATCAACATTCATCAGCATCTCATTTGTTTTGGCAAATATGAAATGATCTTAGTACAATAACTTTACAGATTCATTTCTGGTAACAACTTACACACATGCAGGTGTCTCCTCTAATATCAGGAAGCGACAGGAGCCATGGAAGCAGAAATGGCGATGGGAGTCTGGACAGTCATCAAAATGAGACCGGACAGCTGCCGCCACAAACTCTGTGAGGTTGTAAGACGAGATATTGTAGGCAGTGAGAGATGTGTAAAAGTTTTTGCAAGTTCAGGGTAGTTTTTTTTAGTTTAAATATTTACCATCAAACCGATGCAAATCAATCCATTGAGGCGCAGGGAAGCGTCTAACCCTAACCCATCTTCCTCAGGGCAATGAATTACACCCTAAATTATAATATCAAATATAATCAAAGTGCCCAGAAATCTAAAAATACCCTAAGCCTGCAGAGACCTGAAACAACAGCATGTACTAAATCCTAAAGCTGACAACCCACGCCACCAACGGTAGACTGAAGCCTTTTGTTACCGGTTGCGTGTGGATTTATGGTGGCTTACAACTCTCACAGCACCTGGGAGGGACAATTAGAGTCAAGAGAAGTCCCGGTGGGACACTGCAAACAAAAACCTCTGTCCATCAACCTAGATTAGAACTCAGGAGAGAGCACATCCCTGAAGGAACCACAGTTCTTTAGAAATTCAAGCCTTTAAGCGACCAGCTCAGTTTTCACTCGAGACAAAAATATCTGATTAAATGAACACCCAGACAACACGGGCAACACAGAAAACACGACATTTCTTACACATAAGCCGTACAGTCAGACAAATTCCTACATAACTAACTCAAACAAACGTCAGTGTCTCCCGAGCAGCCGAAACAGTTGCACAGTGTGGCATTCAGGGTGGGAAGGAGGATGAACGTCCAGACAGATAGCTGCATTACAGCCTTCGTCACACACTCCATTCCAACGGTAAATGGGCTTTTGGATTGCAGCCTACATGTATTGTCTCCTTCTTTCAGACTCTGTGAAAGCCCTCTGTTGTCCTGAGGCATCTGCCTACCAACCCCTCTCCCTTTCCATGTGATTTTGGCAGTCGAACGGGAGAAACATTGAGACAGAAACCAGCCCTTGGGGCATGTCAAGGTGCTTTTCACATGATAATTCAATACAGGAGGGTGCCAGCAGCTTTTTTTGTGTGAATTGCTAATATCCTGCTCGTATGTGCTGCTCATAATCTTTAATTTGCCACAATCGCTGCCCTCACTCACGCTAAGAGGATCAGTTATTAGCGAGCGCCACACTGTCTGCATGTGTCGATGCACTTCAGCTCAATGGGAAGCTTTACAGATTTGAGAACTCTGTTGCTGCGGAAGCAACGCTGCAGGTGAGAGTCCGTCAAGGGCTGCAAGAGAGCACAGTTGGCACATTTTATCTGAAATACAGCTATTTCTGTTTTGTTTTTTTCTTAATGGAAATGGCTCGACAACGAGCTTGAACCTTCACTCGTCTGGACACAGGGCGGCTTTTCTTAAACTCACTTTTAACTGGAGGGATGTTAGTTGTAGTAGTTGCAGTAGTTGTGCTCGTTGATGCAGAGTGGCTTGCCGAGGTGTTCGAAGCAGCAGTGAAGTTTGTTTCCATGAAAGCGATGGATTCGTTCGTCGTTGAACCGCTCAGCTCTGTTTCTAATGTAAAGAGGGAATCTCCAGAGAGGAAAATAAACAATAGACACAGTTCTGATGTGAAAAAAAATACAGAAATAACAGCAAAAACACCTGAGGAAAATAAACGTGGAAGCAACAAGGCAGTGCATCAGCGGATCATCTTCCTGGAAAGGCTTCATGAGCTTCAGCTTTCGCGCGGAGACTTACCTTTACCTGAGGGACATCCGTTGTTGCCCGTCGCAGTGGTTGTGGTACTCGTGTTTCTGCTGCTGGTTGTAACAGAGCCGCTTGTCGAGATGTTGGGAGTGGCGGTGGAGTTTGTTGTATCGATGGAAATGCTGGCTTCAATAAGTGTTGAATTGCTCGGCCCCTGCTCCAAATGTAAAGAGGGAACCTGCAGAGAGCAAAAATAACAGCTCTTAACATATTACACAGTCCCGATGTGAGAAAATATAGAAATAATAACAAATCCCTGCAGGAATAACAAAAATACCAGAAAGTTCACCGTAAACTCACCATTGAGTACCACAGACATACTAAAAGTACCTATAGGAATATAAAAAATATATATTACTATATTGTGATTTTCTCTCCCAAAAGGAAAACCAGGTGTCACATAATCTTTATATGATAAACCACCTCAGTGTCCCAGTAATCTGCCCTTGGACATCTATGATCATGTGACTTGGTCTTCTATGTCATATCGATGCTTCATTGAGTAACTTGTACTCAACAATAGTAAACAGGGTCAAGCATCCACTAAAAGGATGAGACCAAGCACTATAAATACAGCAGGTCTTACTGTATGGGGCCACACGCAACGCACAGCTAGGGACACAAACCAGATGGCAGACACACAAGAAGGTGATTTGTTTTAAATAAAGTGTGACAAATCCTCAAAGATTATAAGAATCTGGATATATTCTGGCCTTTTCCCCTCCTAGAAATCAAACACCAAAACAACACACCCACTTCAGATTAAATATGCTTAATTAAGGGGATAAATAAAAACACCACCAACCACCACAGTAAACTCAATACAAGCAGCAAAACAGTGCCACAGTTAAACACTTCATATGTAGATTAGGACAGGATCCATATAATCCAGTGAAATAACACAGATGAATCTGTCATTCAGCTCTGTTAGCTTCAACAGTTAATCATACATTATCTGAACGTGTGACATGGAGAAAAAATGAAAATGGAGATGGAGACCAACAAAAACAAAAACATAGCAACTCACCGCTTATGAGAAAAATTGCAATCCAGAAAATCCGAGTCATCATGTCGACCTGGTGGTCTAAAACTATGGCTGAGTTGACGGACAGCTTCACTGAAATGCCGGGCGTGTGTTGGGGAAACCACATTAGTCAGGAGTGTGGCAGGCTGCATGGGCGAGCAGCGGCAAGCAGCAGCAGCACAAAACATTTAATCCCGTGATCACAGACCTGCACACCGGTGTCATTTACACACATCTGAACCGTCGAGTTAGATTAAAGCCGTGGCAAAGTCTTCAGCCTTCAGTCAACAGCACAAGAGAGTCCTGCAGGGGTGTCCCGGCGTTTAACTTCTTCTGTGTTCATTGAGGAAACTCGTGTAATCCTGTCAGAGGCTGACCAATTAGAGACACACAGAGGGAGGAAGGTGGTGGTGGGAGGAGGAGGTGGAGGAGGAGGAGGAGGGTATATCATCTCACTGTGACCTCAATATAGCACTTTTGTTTTAATTGTATTTATTTAAATCAAGGCAATTAAAGTTAATTAAAGTGATTTAATCTGATTTTAATCTGGTGAATCCACTGCAAGTGAATTCAGAACATCACTTAACTCCTCATTCTGCAGTAAATCAGTCCCTGGCAGTGTTTTATTATCATCATACATGATGTTTATGGATTCACATTCCTGCTGCATTCATGTGTATGCTGTGTTTTACTGCTGTAGATGTTTCAGTTTGAGCTCATTTCACCTGCTTTCTTCACTGTTTTTGGTGGTTTAACCTACAGAAATGTGTCATATTGTAGAAGACCAGCATCTGTTTGTCCTGTGAGAACCACGAATCTCTGGAAAGAATCTACTTTTATTGACCCCGGGAAAAACAAGCTCCTTTTTCAGCTTTATTACGTTGCATTTTCCAGCTAATCCAAGAGGTTTAAAATAGTTTGTTCAGCGTGAGAAGGAGGAGAATTTTCTCAAACATTAAAAAGGGAACAGTTTATCTGAAAATAAAAACAAAATGATCAGTTAGTAAGAGCGTGGAAGAATGTAGTGGAATAAAAACATTTGCATTGAAATGGCCACAATTGAAATATTTATGTACCTCAAATGTGTACAGTACTTATGTAAATGTACGTAGTCACTTAGCCAGCACTGGTCCTACTCCTTAACCTTTTTAGGCATCCTGCCTGCAGCACGATGAATTATTGTAAATACATTTATAATAAAATAAACATGTAGGTTATTTAATATGTGACAGTGAAATATTGATCGTGTGTACAGACTGTAAAGCCCTTTACTAAAAAAGAAACAAACATTAACTGATCTACATGTCTTTATTTATCGCTCAGTTTTAATGTGAATAAAAGTCATTTTTCATTCATTTTTCAGTGCAGCCTAAGAATAGCTCTGCTGGGCCGTCTGTTCATTCATCTGTCCTGAACATGATGTTATGTTATGTTATTATTAGAGGATAAATCCTAATGCTCCGCTCTCTGACCTCTTGTCAACAGTGTCATGACGTCATTTAACAGGTTCATGAAAGCTGTCAAACTTTACAGGAATGCTTCAGACACACATGACTGTGCACGCTGTGTTTCTTCTACACTTGCTCTCAATAATAGACATACATCATCCTAATAGTCCCACAATGCCTCTCCTTTTCTTTTTCTTTTTTTTATCTGTGGCCTTTATCCTGGGGGGATAAATTCAGCTGGTTTCCTTCTGTAAAACATATCAGGGCGGATGTGAGGAAGAAGTCATTCAGCGGTCATCTGAAGGAAAACTGCTGAAAGGTCGCTTTAATAAATAGGTAACCCAATTTTTACATGGATATCAGTTTCCTTTTATTTTACTATACAACTTAACAAAAGTTTTAACATACAGTTTTTGTTGGTGGCTCTTTTGTGTGTGTGTGTGTGTGTGTGTGGAGAGAATTAGAGAGGAAATGCCTTAGTTTTTCATTTGTGATGCTGAAACACACAACATGAGCTGCAAACAAAGAAACAGCAGCAGCAGCAGCAGCAACCAGCTCCATCTGCTGGACATAGACAATCTGCCATGGTTTGCCTGAGACTTAATCATAATAAGATAAAGATTAATTACAAGGTATTGTTTCAGAAGAAGAGAATAAAGTGCGGGACATCATAAGAGCCGAAGAGTTAGCCTTATTCATTAGTCTCTCTCTCAAATCTCTCTGAAACCGTAAAAGTCGACGCGAGTTGTCACAAAATCTTCAAGTTTTCTGTGCCTCAGTGGGTTTTATTAAATTGATTTAGTGCAAATTTGTCTGTCCTGTAGAACAATTTTGTGTCCAAATCCAGATTTAAGACCTTTATTATTTGTTGTGTATTTTGGTGCATATTCCTACAGACAGTATGTGTGTGCTGCGTTTCATAACATTTCCACAAACTGGCCAGATACTCAGGGGCCACTACATCAGACACACG